>FIZT01018010.1:0-24302 GCA_900065295.1 Paracoccus marginatus | reverse complement strand
AAAAGCTACTACTTCCACTTCCACTTAAAACTTTCTGAATCACTTAACATCACTGATTTTGACTGGCTAAGAATCACAAAAAACAGCTTTTTTTTCAAAAGGAGCTGCACTTTGGGGACCTCCTACTCCCCTCCCCGTGCACCCAGGGAGTTCAAAATTTTTTTGGGATGTTCCCCACTCAAAGTAAACTACCCCGTCGAATTTGGTCAAAATCCAAGGTATGTTTTTTATTTCACTCCACCCTAATACCTATATAAATATAACAAATTTGATCACTCATTTTTTGAAAAAAAAAAAAAAAAATTATGTTGCACCTTTGACCATTCATCACGAAATGGCGACTCAAGATTAAAAAAAAAAACTCAACGAAAAATTTCTCTAAAATTGCAAAAAAAAAAAATAGAAAATCATTAAATCAAATGAAAAATTACGATTATTTATAAGAAAAAAAAAACGATAATTTGATGAGGAAAAAATTTTTGAAGCAAAAATAAAATTCACAAAGAAATATTTTAAAAATTAAAAAAAAATCGAACCTTTTTCTCCAAAATTGTAATTCCTTGATATTTATACGGTTTGCTGAACTCGATGAATTCAGCTCGTTCTGGATTTATTGTCAAAGGCGCAGCTATCATATCTGCTCTCTCGTTCACAAGTTCTCCTATCAATCCGGTCCATTCTCTTTTACCACTCACTGAAAATTGATTTAAAAAAATTCAATGAAAGGCGAAGTATACAAAAATATTCGATAAATAAATAAATAAAACCCTTACAACTATTATTTCTGGTAACATAGCTGCCAAACTGTCCATCGGGAGATAACGCCAAATCATAGGTAACGTTTATCTTTTGAGCAAGCTCCTTGAGTAAATCCATGCAATATCCTTTGCAGCAATATTCCGTTTGATCTGTCCAAAACGAAAATTTAAAAATATCGATTAGACGAGAGTATGTATTGAATTGATGAGCATTCAAATGGTCGTAGAGAAGCTTCATACTTCGAGCCGTTGTGTTCAAAAGTGGACAATATATTTCGCCATTTTTACACGTTTCGCCTTCCGATTTCTTGATAGGCCTTACGTAGACGAACGGCTTCTCTTCGATGGTGAGCACGTGTAGGTGAGTGGGTATCCTCTCTCCGACGGGCTTATCTCGTTTGCGACCTGGCCACATTATTCTCGACTCATCTAGTCTCAGCTTCATTTTATTTTGCTCCTGTAGGTATATTCGAACGAAATGGTCGTTTATTTTCAAAAACAGACAATTTTAAACAAAATACTCTCGCATTTAGCCACCTGATTGAAATGATATTGGCCGACGGGGGCTTTATGGTTCATCTCGTGTACGTTGATAATATCATATTCGGCGTAAATACGATCGCCATTGTCGTCAAAGGCGACTTTACCCGTAGCACCATTTACTAGAGTTTGCTTCCTTATGTACCTAAAAAAAAAAAAAAAGTATGAAGTACCTATTAACACATATATTGCAACGAATAAATAAGCGAATGCTCGAAATCGTTGACATGAAATAATGTCAATTACCTCGCATTCGAAAAATCGACGCATTAAAAGTAACGCAATTTCGGAGCAATAAAACTCGATAGGTAAATTTTCAATTTTTCGAGTGCTAATGAGCAATGACCTGGGCAAGGAAAAATAGTACGTATAATTACTCAAACTACAAACTTACTCGAACAATACTTTTCCACTTTCCCAAATGTATCCAGGATCGTTGCAGTCTTTGGGTGCTTCGGTGATCTCTTCGGTTTTATTCATTTCTTTCAACGCTTTGGCCAGGATGTATCTTGAAAAAATGGGAAATTTTCGTCGAAATATATTTTTTTCCTCGTTTTAAAAAATAATATCAAGTAGGTACTCACATGCTGTCCACGATATGAGCCAGTTCATTCCCAGAATTGACCAGTTTCAGTCCGATCGTACCTTCTGGAACGTTGACCGCTTCCAAAGCTTGCTCGGTCACAATCCACACGTATCCTTCGCCAGTCATGTGCAGTACTTTGGCGTCACGAAAGATCACCTCGGCGTCGCTTTTTCTGTAATTGGAAGAATATTTCGTTTAGAAAAAAATCCAAAATAGTTAGAGTAGAGTTGGAGTTGACTTACCCGGCATACATGATGTAGACTCTGGCTTGGGCGCTTTTCATGCCGCTCAAATGATCGTTGAAGGTTTCCAGTCCGGGTTCGAATTCGATGACCGATTCTACCTGGAAAAATTAAACCAAATATCGGTTGAGTAATCACGGAAAGTTTGGCAGAAAAAGTCACTTCCTGATTTGAAAAAAATATTCATAGGTAGGGAATAGGTATGCATTGATTCTATTGGGCATTCACCTGGTCCATCTCAGCATTCCCCCCTAATTTTCGCCTCAGACAGACGCCATTCACTACTATGATGGACGAATTCATCTACGCAACTTGACTAAGACGTGTACGTAACGTACCGTATGAATACGAGTACAATAGGCGATAGGCGTACCACAAAGACACATACAGATGAAATTACTTACTACGCAGAAATTTTCTACTGATCTACTGACACGACGTACGAAGAGGTAAATTTAATCACTAGCACGGGCGAAGAAGGTGAGATGGCGCTTATTAAAGCCTAATAAATAAAGTACCGAATAGATAAAATGTAAAGTCAACGTTCATATAATGTACGAATATACCTACGAGTAAGCACATGACTCGAAACGTCCTTCGCAACATCTCGAAAATACAAACGTACGTGCATATTCGCGATAACCTGGTTGAACGACACCTCAAAACTAATAAAGCTAAATGTTGGAGTGGCCAAAAATTACACCGTATAAATAAATTGAACGGCGAGGATTTTTCCATCAATCGCGATCCCGCTAGCGAAGCAGAAAAGACTCCGCGGATGCAATTTTTTTTTTTTAAATATTTTACAGCAATTTTTCTTTCTGATTGCGGTGTTGTACGTTGTTTTTGTATACCTACGTCGTTCCTCGTTCGAATAATTTGTATTTACCTACATTGAACGGTGAGTTTTTGGAAGTTTTTGGTACTTGGTTTTAAGTTGACTAAATAGGTCTTTGCCCTTCCATCGTTTTTTTACATCAATTTTTAATTTATACCAATTTTTTTTTTATCTCACTAATTTTTTGACGAATTTTTCAATATACTTAGTTGACTATTTTTTCCAATAATTTCAAAATTGAGGATTGGTAGAATTAGAGTCACAGATTTCAAAAAACGATAAAGTAAATTAATTTTTAAAAAATAATAATTTCAAGCTTGTTCATTTTAAAAATCGATAAAAATTCTCCATTTTGAAATTCGATCGAAATAGTTATGAATTTCAAAATTTATAATTATTTTCTTCCGAAAATGGATAGTTTCAAAAGGTTTCAAAAATTAAAGTTCGTTTAAAGCTATCGATATCGAAATTCGATCGAAATTGAAATAATTAACGATTTTAAAATTTGATTAAAATTATGAATTTCAAAATTTTTATTTTTTCTTCAAATTAAAAATTTTGTACGATTTTGAAAATCAATTAAAAATATCGATTCAAAAATTCGATTCTGAAAATCGACTAACATTATCTATGGTGAAATTTGACTAAATTCAAAATAATGTGAATTTTAAGAATAATTCACTTTTTTGGTGAATCACACATGCTAAAGATCGATTTTAAAATTCGATCCGAAAAATCCACCAACATTATCGACTGTGAAATTCGATCAAATTTTAAATCGAAAGTAGTAAATTTCCAAAAAAAAATTTCCCCTAAAATCACAAGCTTCAAAAAAATCGATCAACATTATCGATTGTAAAATTAGATCGAATTCATAATTCAGAATTTCAAAAATGATTCATTTTCTTTTAAACCACAGGTTCCTAAAATCGATTGAAATTATCGATTCTGAAATTTTATTGATAACTTCAAAATTATTCCCCTCAGAAAATTACAAATTTTCAAATAAAATTATTGATTTGAAAAAAATAGATTGAATTATCTGTTGTGAATTTCGATAAAATTCGAAAATAGTATATTTCAAATTGGTTTCAAATCCCCCCCCCCCCCACAGATCACAAGCTTCAAAGAACTCAATTGAGAATATCGATTTCAAAAATCGATTAAAATTATTTATTTAAAAAATCGACTTGAATTATCGATTGTGAAATCCAATCAAATTCAAAAATGGTGATGATTCCAAAAATAATTTTAATTTTTTTTTTCTGAAATCATAAGCTTTAAAAAATCAATTAAGTATAAACATCAATTTCAAAAATCGATTGAAAATATCGATTTTTAAATTCGATTAAAATTATTGATTTAAAAAATCGACTCGAATTATCGATTGTGAAATTCAATCAAATTCAAAAATGGTGATAATTTCAAAAATAATTTTTTTCCTGAAATCACAAGCTTCAAAAAAATCGATTCAGAACATCGATTTCAATTATTGATTTTAAAAACTCAACTCGAATTATTGAAATTCGATCATATTTGAAAATGAAAAATTCCAAAAATAATTTTTTTCTGAAATCATAAGCTTCAATTAAGTACAAACATCAATTTCAAAAATCGATTGAAAATATCGATTTTTAAATTCGATTAAATTCGAAAATAGTGATAATTTCAAAAATAATTTTTCTCCTGAAATCACAAGCTTCAAAAAAATCGATTCAGAATATCAATTTCAATTATTGATTTTGAAAAATCGACTCGAATTATTGAAATTCGATCATATTTGAGAATGAAAAATTCCAAAAATAATTTTTTTCTGAAATCACAAGCTTCAAAAAATCGATTGAAAACATCGATTTTGAAATTCGATTATAATTATTGATCTGAAAAAATCGACTCGAATTGTCGATTGCGAAATTCGATCAAATTCGAAAATGGTGATAATTCTACAAATGATTTTTTTTCTGAATCCCAAGCTTCAAAAAATCGATTGCGAATATCGATTTCAAAATCGATTGAAATTATTATTAATCGATTTTTACGATATCATAATTTGAAAAGAATTATATCGATTCTCGATTTTTTAAAATCTGCATAGTTTGAAAAAAAAAATCTTTCTGTTAAAACTTCAAATTACAGGACAGTAAGTATAGATTTTAAAAATCGATTAAAAATATCGATGTAGGTAAATATAAAATTCTATCAAATTAATAATTTCAAAATTATTTGAAACAAATTAAAATTACAAATTTCGAGTTAGAATTCTTGGTTTTAAAATTTTTGATCAAAAATCAAAATTTTGAATTTCAATTTTTTTTTCATCGCAGATTTTTAAAATCAACCAAAAATATCGATTTTCAAATACCGGGTCACCCGAAATAGTCTGCATACCCCTGGGAGTTTTTTTTTCGCAAAAAGCGTAAGTGGGTAACATGTAATACACAAACACGCGCAAACAGCTGTGTGTTGCTGTTTTAGAAAAAAAACTCCCAGGGGTATGCAGACTATTGTGGGTGACCTGGTAAGATTAAAATTAAACGTTTTTAAATCGATACGAATATCTAATCAATTCCAGATATTGATCAAAAAATTACGATTTCGAAAATGGATCAAAAGTATGTCATAATTTAAAAAAATTTTCAGAAAATTATGGATTCTAATTACTTGATTCAAATAATGATTTTAGAAATACAACTTCTAATTTCTAAAAAAAAAAAAAAAAACAATAAAAATTTCAAAACTTTTAAAAATTACATTTCAAAATAATCAAAAATAAACTTGAATCAATTTTTACAAATTCCACTTCAACCCACCCTTCTTTGGCTCATTTCAGAAAAAATGTCGATCCGTCCAGCAGACCCAATCCCTTCCATTATCACCTCTCTGCTAAAAACACTTCAATCTCAAGGCTGCGAAATTCTCGACTACCGCTTGCAAACGAACGCTATCACCATGGGGTACAACTTCTGCAGCGGCATAGCCAAGCTAAAAGTCGACTTGAAACAGCTCGACAACACCATCGAAGAGAAATCATTCGTTTTCAAAATCCCCAGCCAGTGTCCATTCTACGACCAGCTGAGCGCTTTGAACATGTATCGAAACGAGGTCCTGATGTACTCTCACATCATACCAGCCATATCGCAGCTAGCCCAGTGCAACTGGATAGCCACTTGCTATTTGCTCCCAGACAGTGATAATTTGGTATTCGAAGACTTGAACGTGTACGGTTACAAGTTGATGGATAAAAAAAGCCAATTCGATTTGGCTCATAGTGAAATGGCCCTCAAAGCTCTCGCTCAATTACACGCCTTATCGGTCAGGTTATACGAGAAGTCCAAAGAGACGGTAGAGATGATCAGGATACCTGCACGAGAACCTGCTAGGAACGATGGGAGGCCTCCTAGTGCCTTGCTCAGACGATTTGAGAACACCGTCGCCATGTTAGATTTGCCCAAACGTATCCTGCGTAAAGTGCACAGGTTTGTGGCGAAAAATGCCACGAAGACTTTGGACGATACTATGGTACCGAATGAGGAATATCTGAACGTATTATGCCACGGTGATTTCTGGCTCGGAAATATGCTGTTTAAGCATAACAATCGGCAAGATGTTGAACAAATTAAGCTGCTCGATTTCCAAATGACTCATTGGTGCTCTCCGGTCGTCGATTTGATCAAGTTTTTCGTCACCAGTGTTCGATTCGACGTGTACAGAAGCAGTCGCGACAGTTTGATTGGGATTTATTTGGAAACTTTTAATCGATGTTTCGAATCGTTGGGGAGTGAGGTGAGGTACTCGAGGGATGACTTGGATCGCGATATGAGGACGTACAGACAATACCATTTGTATTGCTTGGGCTATTATTTGTCGTCCGTGTTGAACGAAGAAGATCCGTTTAATCATTACAGCGAGTCTTGCGACGACGAATTTTACACGAGTCCGTTGTATCAGGGTGCTCTTCTCAAGTGGTTGCGACATTTGAGTGATGAGCGTTTGTTATAATCTTTTCGAGCTGATTCGCCTGTTTTCTAGTTCCTTTCTCATTATTCTTTTCGTTAGCGTCCTCGAATTTTCATCCAGTCCAAGTCCCAAAAAAATGCAAAATTCAGTCTTTCTGATACCATTTGAAATGGGAAGGGGAATCAAAAAATATTTTTAAATCAATAAAAGTAATAATATTTCGTCAGGACACGAGCATCCTCTTCGAAAAAGACCCTAAAATCACACCTCCTCCTCCACGGTCAAAAACCGAACGAGCACTCGCAATCGGCGGAAATAATCCATTAACCTTCTTCAAACAGTACAGTAAACAACTGATACTGACATTGTAAGCACATTCGACTCGAAATGAAGGCGGCGAAAAAAAATAACTACGCAGAATAATATACTACTGATCCACTGACACGTAATTGCGACGGCAGGCGGTAGTGGAAAAATATAAGTCAACGAACTATGTACTCGTATACCTAACCTACGTATACAAGCTGCAGCAATATACTCGTACAATACATGACATAAGACGGCCTTCACTCTAATTCCGAAAATATGGTGATAACACCAGGTTGAACGACACCTCGAACATCAAGAACGTATTGGCAAAAAGAAGCTGAACATGAGAGAGGCAGGGGCAAAGGGAACAATTACACGATGTACATAAATATGTACATCGTATAGGATTTCCATCAAATGTAATTTCGCCATCGAAGCACGTACACGTTTGGGCATAAGCAGCGCGCGCAGTATTCGTTTATTTCTTCTCGATTTCGTGTTTTGTGGTGTGGTGTGACGAGAGACGACCCAGAGCACGTGGATCGGCGCCGTTAGTTTGACGTACCGGTGAGTTATTCTTTCTCATTCGTTGATCTTGGAAAGAAATTTTCCAAATTTTTTCAAGTAAAAGAAGGCGAACAATTTCGAGCCTCCAAACGAGATTCATTCACGTCTAATGCGAGCTAAATCGTACTTGTGCGAATTTTCGAACATTTTTCGGAAAACTGGAAATTCCAAAAATTCGCTGGAGGCTCCAGAACTGCTTCAAAACCACGTCGAATTGGTTAGGTGGGTCGAAAAAAAGATGCATCAGGAACTTCAGCTGTTTTTGCCCATTAGTACATCAACGTTGATTTTTTTAAATTTTTATTTCGACATTGAACTGCTGGAGAAAATTTTGAATTCCAACTGGCAAAAACAGATTCGAAAAAACTGGGTCATAACTCTACCAAGAATATCTCCAACGAGCACCATTCACGTTGATGCAAGCTGAATCGCATTTGCGTAGATTTTGGAACATTTTTCGGAAAACTGGAAACTCCAAAAATTCGTTGGAGGCTTCAAAACGGCTCAGAACCAAGTTCAACGGTTTTGCTGGGTCGAAAATAACATAGATCCGGAGTTTCAGATTTTTTTGTCCTTTCGTTGAATTTTTTTGAAAAACTGGAACTTCCAAAAAAAATTCTGGAGGCTCCAAAAACGCTCGAAATCACTTTCTTTCAATTTGGCGGGTCAAAAATAGGGTACATATCGAATTTCAGCTTTGTAGTTCCACTAGGTAAAATTCGCCCCATTCACTGACCCAAATTTGATTTTCAAAAATTCGCCAAAATTCAATGGGAGTGCTTCAGCACGTGAAATTTTCGTTACGGCGCGGCGTTACTTTTGCTTGATATGTACTTCCTTGCATTTTTTTTTTTTTTTTTTTCAAAAAATCAATAAACCAGATTTTTGAACTTTTTTTCTTTCAATTTGAATTTCAGAAATGGCAAGCACAGCTTCCGATCCAATTCCATCGATAATCGCATCGTTACTGGAAACGTTGCGCAGCCAAGGATTTAGAATCATCACCCATGAACTGGAAAAAGACGCCATCAGTCTAGGCCACAATTTCTGCGCCGGTATCGCTAAGCTCAAAGTCCACCTACAACGACCAGACAGCGACGCACCCGAGCAGAAATCATTCGTATTGAAAATCCCCAGCCAATCCTCATTCTACGAACAGCTAAGCGCGTTGAAAATGTACCAAAACGAGGTGCTAATGTACTCGCACATACTGCCAGCCATGTCCAAACTGGCCGAATGCAACCTGACAGCTTGTAGTTATTTATCAAACGCCGGTGATAATCTGGTCCTGGACGACTTGAACGAATTCGGGTACGTCGTAATGGATAAAAAAAATCAGCTCGATTTGGCCCACAGTAAATTAGCCCTCGAAGCTGTGGCCAAATTGCACGCTTTATCGGTGCGGCTGAACGAGACATCGAGGCAGACCATAGAGATGATCACGATACCACCTCGAGAGCTCTCCAAAAACGCCAAGCCTAACGCCTTGTTCGAAAAGTTTTACAATACCGTTGCTGCACTCGATTTCCCAGATGAGGTCCGCCTCAAGGTACGTCAATTCGTCGACAACATTCCTGACAAAACGTTCAACGATACGATGGTGCCGAGTGAGAACTTCAACGTTTTGTGCCACGGTGACTTTTGGCTCGGCAATATGTTATTCAAGCATAGTGAACGGCGAGTCGAAGACGTTAAATTGGTTGATTTTCAAATGACTCATCGGTGCTCTCCGGTCATCGACTTGATCGAATTTTTCGTCACCAGCATTAAATTTGACGTGTACGAGGCCCATCGGAATGACTTGATTGAACTTTATCTGGATACGTTGAACGGGCAGCTAGATTTTTTGGGAAGCACAGCGAGATACAGTAGAGCTGATCTGGATGGAGATTTACGTCGTTACGGGCAATTTCATTTGTATAATTTGGGACCTTATTTGTCGGCGGTGCTCAGCGATCAGGAGGATCCTTTCAATGAATCTGGTAAGGATACAACCATATATACGAGCCAGTTGTACAGAGATGCTCTCGTCAAATGGATCATGCACTTGAATAATGAGAATATGCTGTGAGCAGTTACAAGTTACCAATAAATTGTTACGCATTTTATAAATATTTAGCATACTTTTAGGCATTGTTTAAGTTAGTTTAGTTCCAAAAGTATTTTTTGTGCTCGCGTTTAGCGTTATTGTACCTTTTCTATTATATTCGAGTTATTCTAAAAACGTACAGAAAATTTGGCAAAACGTCAAAAACACACCGCAAACGAAGTAATTTAGATTTTTTATCTCACTTTCATACCACAATGGTTGCCTATCTCGCCCTCTAAAAGATAGAATGGGTTTTGAAACAGTTCCAATCGAAAAAAAAATTGAGAAATTACTTGTATTTTTATCTCAACGTCGTCTTGTTGATTTTGAGAAGTTGTCTGGAATCGTCCAACAAGAGCTCGTCCATCTGTATCCGAGCTATGAATGAAAATGACCTGAAAAATAGTGTTTTATTGATAAAAACCAGCTTTAGGTGGCAAAAATATCGCATTTCCGAATTAGTTGAACCTACTTTTTTGTAATTGAATTCTTTTAATAATTCTACCCAAACATCAGCTTGGTGTGAATACGGGGGAACAGTGCGTAAAAATGAAACGTGAATATTCTGTAACATAATTATAACGAACATTACTTCTAACCTATTAGTATTTAATTTACCAGTATTAAAATGTAGTTTATAGGTAGTTGTCGTAATAATAAAAAATACATTATTGTATTATCAATCTGTGATACTTTAATTTCGTACTTTATCGGAAAAGGCAGAATCTCTCGATGAGATACCGATGACAGGAATATGATAAAATCCGCTAGTATAGGACACAGCAGCCGGCGACAAATCACCAATGATCGGATGAGAAACAATAACAGCGTAAACCTACAAATGAAAATACCCGGCTAATGAGACGACATTCGCACACAATCATCACACAATTCAAAATTACGTAAACAAACTGATTATAAAATGATGTAAAACGATAATCCAAAAATGGACAACTTAATAAGCACAGCTTTAGTTAACGAATTCTTAGTATCGTGTTTGTTAGGTAATGATCTGAAAGAAAGCATACTATGGCTGGTGATCATGTACTTGTTAGCTGTATTTTGGGAGTTCGTCAGCCTCGTATGTTTCTACTCGAGCGTCGACGAGCATCATATCGAAAGCTCGATCTACTTCACAGAACTATTAACGCTATCGAGCGCTGTAATTCGGCCGAAAACGATACGCGTGGTAGATTCTATGCATCTGGTTGACGACGCCGTTGATTTGCTTATCAGGTTGGAAGTTCTTCGGCAAGAGTTTTCGGTATTGTAGGTAACTTGGGGTGTTTGACTTGTTTTCTAGGAACACTAACGAATTCCCGGTACTTGGGATGGATTGCGAGATGAAATCTCGTACTGGTCAATCGCCGACGATACATTTGTTGCAGTTTGCCACCGAAGATGGGCAATGTGTGCTGTTCAGGATCACTTTCATGCCTCACATACCTTCGTCTTTGTCGGTATGTGCCAACATGATTATAACGACAGACTTGGGAAATAGTTTAACTCGATGAATGAACTGCACATTTTAGAGGTTACTGTCCGACGATGGTATTTGGAAAGTGGGCATCGGCGTGTACAACGACGCGTTATACTTACACAATCAATTCCCGAATCAGTTTCAAATCAAAGGCACTTTTGATGTTAGGTATCTAGCTCACTATTTCGGGATACCGGAACGTGGGCTTAAGAATTTAGCGACTAGATTACTTCAAGCTGAGCTAAACCTTCATCAAAGCCAAGGTACATGGGCTGACATTGAATTAACACCCGATCGTATTATGTACGCTGCCATAGACGCGTATTTAGGCATTCTTCTGTTCAAAAAGTTCTTCCGAATGTACGTTGGAAAAGTAAGTTTTCGTGTCTGTTCACTACGTATAACCTCAACTATGTACTCAGTACCGTAGAAAGTATAACCGTCGCTTGTTCCACTTCAGACATTCGGCGAAGACGATCTGAACGACGAAAATCTAGCAAGACGACATTTGGACGCGTTTCTTGAGAAATGGGAGTACAAGACATCCCATCAATTCCGCGACGATTACTAATCCACTGTTATCTCTCTCAACAATAGTATAGCTACCTAAAGTGTTCTAGTTACCTATATGTAGGTATGTAATTAGTGTAAAAAAAATACTTACTCTATTAGAAACTAATTCGTTACAAACACTAAGAGCAGTTCTGATAGGATTAGGATCCATGAGAATTGAATAAGCGTAATATGTGTTGTGCCATGGCACGAATTGAGTATCGAAATTAATATTCTGAAAAAAAAGCGATAATCAGCCACTTTATAGAATACCATTGGGCGTTATATTTTACACATCGTAAGCATTATTACATCCACCTATATAAATCTACGGCAATATTTACCTGAATACTTCTATTAAAGTGGAAAACACTCTGGTTATTGCTTAGGACACCTCCAATGTTGAATACATCCGGATTAGGTTTCGGGTGATTTTTGCCATCGCAAGCTACGTATAGCAGCAATAGCACTATTGAGTGTTTCATCGTTTACATTTCTGCAAGAACGAAACAACCAGAATGACAAAGTGATCAGATTAAAATACCCGAGGCTGTAACATGGTTAGAAGTTTCCAAGCAACTTACACTTACAGTTTATTTTATAACGTCCGACTTTTGGTTCGCATTTTTGCGTGAATAAGAAAACTTATCACCACTTTTCACCCGAAATTCCAGTGCCAGGGTTTACGCGAGAGCAAATATTTTCAAGGATGCTGTGGAAAGACGTTACCATAGGAACAACATTGCGCTATCGTATATTGATTATGTTGACCTCACAAGTAGATTATTAAATAATAAGTTACTTGGATTTACAAAAAATAATAACAATAGGATACTGAATCCGTCATAATAATTATTTTTGCGGTACTAGAAATTACACCGATAGAACGGCTCGAAATTGTAATTAACGAAAGTTTAACGCGTCATTCACCTCTTTAGAATTGGGAAGCTGGGTAGGCTGGTCACTAGGCAGCGAGCTTGCGTCAGGAGTACCTAAAGTAGCGAACTAGCGACTAGCAAACGCGTGCAATCTTCGTAGCAACAGCTACGATTTTCAACTTGAATTCATTTTTGGTTTAAAAATTTCAAACATTACAGATATATTTACCATTTTACCTATTTTTTTGAATACTAACCACGTTTTAGAATATCCATTGAACTTGAGAAAATTAGTCCATCTTTCACTACTTACATGTACGTTTCGTACCGACTACTTAGCGAGGGACAAGGAATAGATGATCGAATGAATGGAGTGATTTTCAAGTGATTAACAAGTCAATAACGCTACCGTTTTGCGCAAGAAAATGCGAATTATAACCTACAGAAACTTAATAAGATCAGGATTACTTACTTATTCATTTTTGTGAAGTATTGCCCACAGAAATTCAATTTTCGTATTGCAAGTAGAGTGAAAATGTAAACGTAACGATACAAGGAACAAAACATCAATTGACCATTCTCATTGTACAAACACTCCGGTTCAGCCGAAAACCATAAATCAAAATCTAAACTCGAAATACTCTCAGCTGCGACTGTTCGCAATGAATATTACGGCCGTTTTCATCATTGCAAAAAACGAACGCGACAAAATGAGAATTCGAATAGGTAATAAAACTCATCAAGTACCTAGTTTAGAGTTAATAAAGAAACATGTAATGAACAGGCTTTTAAATAAACGACAAATCGCATATAATATTAAATAAATAACAAAATGATATGGTTTTCAGTGTAAGAAAATCATCATCTTCGAACATCATATAAGTACGAAGCATCAAAAATACAAAAAAAACAAGGACTTGAAGTAAAGTAGGTAAGTAACTTAAAGATAAACTACAACAGCAAAATCCATTCGTCAAGATTATTCGTCAATTTTTTTTAGTCCCATAGGGATTGACAAACCGGAAAAGAATCACTTTTCATTTCGAGAACTCGTAATCATTTGAGAATAGGTAATTCTAATTCGTAAAAAATTACAAGAAATCACTTTCTGATGTGATAACTCGATCATTTGAAAAGAATTCCTCGATGCTTCTCTTGATTTCTTCAGGACCTGAAAATATTCAAATTGTTTAGAGAAAAATAATTTCATGAGAATTTGTAACGACAAATAAAATAACTACAGAAACAATGTTAAACGTGACTCACTTGGAAATAAAGATCGACCCAACAGCACCGAAGTAATATGCTTAGCCAAAGTTTTGAAAAGGTCTTTAGAAGCTACCCTCTTCTTACTGTAAAAATTGGTTAACTCTTCCACCACAAATTTAGCGATTCTTTTACGACAAGCGATAGATTTCTGTTCATTAGTTAAATTATAATAATCAACGGCGTGATCGATGCCGAATAACTGAACAAATTTTTCTTCAAGTTTTTGTTTCTTGGCTGGGGGTAATTCTTCGATTTCGCATTCTAAGCTATACCATAGAGCGACCGATTCGGCAAACGTTGCGCTTCTAAGCTTATTTTCAAAAACGTTGCTCTTGGCAGAACCACTAATTCTTGTATCGTCAAGTAGTTGCGAAAACGGAGGTGTTTCTAGTTTTGTAACTGCACTAGAACTTGTAGTAGTATGAGCCATTTCACCGTCTAAAATATTCATCGGATTTTCGTAACTCTTTCTTTTATGCAAAACAGTTTTTTCATGAGTATCGTTAAAATTAGCGGGAACCAGTTCCACAGGGATATTTGAAGTTTGCGACTCGGGTCTTGAAATACCGTTTAAAAATTCGGTACATCTGGCACGCGGTGGCGGAAGACCATTGATGGTTTGTACCCGAGACACGTCTGAAGTTTCTGTCACAGGGTTTAAATTTTTATGCATCAAATTGTACAGATCAGCGATTTGACTAATAAACAGCAGGCTATCAAGCTCTGTTTGGGTTTCTTTATGCTGGGTAGTACAAACGGAGACTTTACTTTGGTGCTCGGCGAACTCTTGCAAAGGAGTGTACAGCGTACACTCGTTGGTAGCTTTTTTGACTTCCTTGATCTATAAGAATGTCAGAAATTTTGATATAAGAATTTTCAACTAAAGATAATTTTACTCGATGCGAGAAATTAAATGCATCACCATTTGCATCATCATTTTCTGATATAACTTGGCGATCATACAGTTCCTAAGAGCTTTTTCTTCCAAATGAGCACTGCATCCTTTGATCACTTTATTCACGAGTGTTTCATCTACAGCGTAGTTGTCTTTCTGCTTCGAAGCTTCTAAATTTTTTCTTAAACTTTGCCGTAAATGATACAGATAGTTTGTTCTAACCTATGAAAATAATTTAAAAATTTTCAAGTTATATTCTATTGACTTCACCGAAAACCGATAAGAACTAATAGTAAACTACGAACATACCATAGTTTTTAGAAGCGGTTCAGAACCGTACTCTTCAGACTCTATTATCTGATCATCCTCTTCAAAGCTCACTCTCCATCGGAGAAACGATTCATCGCCGGATTCGGTGAGATTATCCATAATGATAGTGATACTAACGAGTAAAGTCGGCGGTTCAAGCTTTAAGCAAGGGCATAACTCCAGAAGTATATTTTTTCAGATAAGTCAGTTTATCGATTTCAAGTCAAGCGCTTCATACTGTAGAGGAAGAAATGTAGTATTATTAAGAAATGAAGAAATGAGTAAAAATAAACGAATTAATTCGAATGAGACCTTGCACACTTGTACTTACTCGACTGACTAGTAAAGTATTGGTGAATCGTTGAGTAGAATATGTATGATGTGAAGAATTCAACCCCTTCTCCGAATAATTACATCACATCAGCGGTTTAATTAGAAAAGTATTAATCACAGTAATTATCAACTTATTGCTACAAAAACACAATGTTTTCATCAATCAATGAAAAATGAAAATTCGAAATTATTCAGATGCCATAAAGAATAATTATTTTGAAACAGGTTTAAACCAGGTTCAATAATTCGAATTATAGTTGAATAGCAGCGTTACAGAAGCGCTGGTAAAGGAAAACATGTCTTCAAAATGAAAACTTTTTATCCTCGATACGTTTGAAACGAAAATTAAACAAATAATAACACCAACTAAGGCGGAAACTACCGTTTATTCTCGTTACTAAGATCGAACTCAACATCTAACGTACAAGATCGAACTGACCATACGCAAGAATAATTATTTACAACAGCCTCCAGCAACTCCAGCGAGAGGATGAACCATGCATAATTGACAAATCAGCGTTAGGCTACAGTGTTACACGATCCGTACCGTATTTACGTCTTGGCTGGCAAGTGCGTAATTACTTTGTAATACGGATCTAGTGCGAGCGGAGATACCCGCTTCACGTTGTCCTAAATGCCGCGTGGATAAATTTAAACTTTCTTATCAAGGAAGAAATGTTGAAGAATTTATGACTTCAAACAGTTAAACTTGAGAAAATTCAATCATAATGTCTCCCAGCTGATGATTCCATTTTATCTGCTAAAATCGCTGTCTATCTCACTTCCCAGTGATGGACTTCAAACGCAATAATCTATGTTTCGACGAGAAATTATTCATGCAGGTAAATCTTCCTGTTCGAAAATCAGCCTCTTTTTAAAATACTTCATTCTCTTCTTCGCTCTGTTTGCAGGAAAACTTCTCAGTAGATGAGTTTCTCACCAAACATCGCAGAATCGCCAATCTAGAAACGTTGAGAGATGATTTGGGAATATTTCTAAAAAATCTTCGTTCGTCTACCATCGAACTGATCAACAAAGACTACGCCGATTTCGTTGATCTATCGGCGAACTTGGTGTCACTAAAACAAAGTATCATCGGCGTTGAAATTCCCATTACAACTATTAAAAATGAAGTTACGGTAGAGTATACATTGTACGGTGTCATTTGAATCACTGTTGAAAAACGTCTCATTCGTGACATTTGCAGCGTACCAAAACAATCCTGGATGAGAAAATTGTCAAAGTTACCGATCTCATTAACCGAAGAAAGTTGATTAGAAAACAAATGCAAAGCATCAAGAGTGTAATCAAAGTAGAAACGAGTGTAGAAAGAATCGACGTATTGCTCCAAGAAGTATCCAATTGCGACGATTACGACGCCAATATCTTAAAACTCGAAAGAATAGTCAGCGAAGTAAACCAGTATCATTTCCATTCCAAGCAATGCGACGGCATTTTAAATCGTAATATTGTTCGCGTGAGTGTTGGTGAATTTTTTATTTTTCAATTTTTCGTACTTTAGCGTTGACCATTGTATTTGATTACAGGATTTCGAAAAATCGCAGGAGCAGTTCCTCGCATATTTGAGGGATAATTTTCTGGTTTCTGTGCGGTCCCAAAAAAAGGGCTTGGTAAATTGTCTAAGGTTATATTTCTCTCTGAATCAAGTCAGCCTAGCTCATGAAATAGTGAGAAAAGAAATAGTCAGACCTTATTTTTACGAAATGATCAGTGAAAAAGCGCTTCGCAATGAGCCGGCCGGACTGGAGGGCTTATTTTCGAAGATTTTAAATTTCATCGACAACGATCATTTGAAATATATTTTACAACTGACCCAGCTGCCGTCCAAGTAAGTGCTTATTGGTATTGAGAGAAATCCAAAGATCTTTAATCTAACTATCGTTATTTTCTACAGAGATACTCCTGTCAAAGGGTTCGATTTCATGGTCCACAGCGTTTGGCCAGAATTAGAAGAGCGACTGGAATTTCATTTAAAATCTATTTATTCTCCTGGTAATCCTGATTCGTTCTTCAAGGTAACTACTTGGAATACTCTTGGGTACTGTTTAGTACGTTTGAGTAATGTGTGCTCTTTGTAGTGTTACACGATTACCCTCGCATTCCTCGATAAATTTGAAGAGCGTTGTGCTACGTTGAAGTCTGTCAATACCCTTAGAAATACGATATTTTATAAAAATTTCCTTCAGTGCTGGAACTTGCCTGTATATTATACGTTGAGGTGAGCTGAAAAATAAATTATTCCAAGTTTTCTATGTACTATTTGAATTTTATCTAATTCTAGGTTTCAAGAGTTAGCAGGAAACTTGGAAAGAATAATTCATTCTAGTACAAGCGTTAAACTGAATGAAAGTGGGAACGACTGGAGGCTGTGGATCAGTAGCGAAGTTTGGAATTGTCTACTGAGGTGTTGGCACGAAGACATTTTCATTCGTCAGTTAGCTCATAGGTACGAATACATATAACAAAAACAGTGAAAATAAAATTACAATTTGAAAAATGTATTAAAATGATTATTAGGTTTTGGAAATTCAATTTACAAATCATATCAAGGTACACAATATGGATAAAGAAAATTATCGACCAAGTGAGTTAATTTGTTAGGTTGATCATCTAGAGTACGATTTAATCTTTACTGTGACTTCTTCATGTTCCAGAAAGTAATCAGTCAGTTACCAACTTCGAGAATTAATTTTCTAATATTCTTACACACCGATAGTTCTAATCTAGTAGAAAGATTTCCGGTAATTTTCAAATTAGCTCAGAGTCAAATAGGTTCTGGTATTTCGGCCGATGTTACGGAAAATATGCAAAGTAATCTATTGGTCGCCTGTCTTCTTTGTAAATCACTCGTAACTATCCCTTGACACATAATTACTATTATTATAGGGTGTTTGGAAGAAAGTAAACAAAACATCTTGGACGTACAGAGCACAATTGAAGGAAAAATAATCGAATTGATATCGGAAAACAACGCGTCGGTTATGAGGCAAGTAAGCGAAATTCCTCGACTGTATCGTCGCACGAATCGGAACACTCCGTCACAGCCTTGTTCTTACGTTGCTTCTTTACTTGGTCCTGTTTACGATCTACAAAAACTTCACGGTGAATACGTTAAGCCATGGATTCCTATGATTTTATCGAAAGTTACTTCGATGTAAGTAAAACGAAATAAAAACTGGATTTCGATCGGATACGTTCAATTTTGAAAATATTACACTTTTTCAGGTATTACGAGCAAGTCTTCGAAGTTCTAACGTCTGTTCAGAGAACAGAAGAAAGTTTACGAAAGTTCAAAAAAATTCGAGATCCGTCCAACATGGATTCTAAACAAAATACCGATGATGATAAAATTAGACTGCAACTTCAAATTGATATTCAACATTATTTGGAAGCTGTAAGTAATTCGAGCCATCAACTTGAGCTTCATTTGTATTGATTCTAAATCTGGGAGTTTATTTTACAGGTCAATAACTTGGTCGGAGGTGCGGAAATAAGTAAAATGAACGAATTTAACGATATATTGAAGTCTTTAAAGAGGAATTAACTCGAAACGTAAGTTATTCAAATTCAGTTTCAAGAACACGACACAAAAAAATAAAGAAGATAGAAAAAATTGGTACAAGATGTAGAAAGATCTAAATTACTCATCAGCTCGAACTGGAAACCGTATCGAGTGCATTATTCGGCAGCCATCTGGTACATTCTATAGCGTCCCACAAATAACAGTCTCTTTCTATGGCTTCTTTATTTAACGTATCGACATTTAGAGCTATATTATAATCTGTAAAACATCGCAATTATAATAAATTTACAAGCTGAAGGCTTTTTTTACTTTCCAGCTTACCGATTAATGTTAAATCTTGACGAGGATCTACACTTTTCTTGACTGAAGAGTTTTTCGGTTTAGCAGCGACGAAAATAAATTCAGTCGGTTGAACGAATTGATTCCAGCTGGTGTAGATATACCAAGGATCGTCTTTTTGAATTTTACTGATGGTCTTCAGCGTATCGTTTACGACTTCTATGGTTTCCGAATTACTTCTACGAATTCGATATCGTATACGAAATGTTATGTATATAATGTACAATAAAAAAATGTTATTGTTTTATTGAAAAATATACCCTTGTGTTTGATTTTGCTTTGCTACGGGTCCTACTCTGATGGGTCGACATCCTAGACCTAATGCACCGCCCATACTTTTCAAACAGTGCTTCTGTTCTTCCTCGCTGGAAAATCTGAGAAAACCGTAACCTTTGCTGACATTTCGAGTATCTACAATTACTGCGTGTAAAAATTCTCACGATTAGGATAGGATGAAAATGAAATACACACGCTGAAAAAAATAATAATGCTTACCTTTTGCGCTGGTTAACGTTTTGTAATTTTGAGCGAAAAATTTAAAGAAGTGGTAATCGTCGACATCCATGGTTAAATCGCCAACCCAAACGTTGTAATCTGAGCTTCTACTTCCCATGCATTGACTCAATTTGAATTTCGTCGTACTCTTCGGTAAAATGTCGAATTAAACGGACGAAAATTTGGGCTAACAAAATATCTAAAAGCTTACAAAGCCTGTGCCTGGGATAATTTTGCCGTTCAATTTGAAAACTGCTTGTTTGGCTGCGTCGTCGTTGGCGAATTGTACGATGCAGACTTCTTTCTCGTCGGTTTTACGTTTCTTTTGAATAACTGCGCTGATCGGATGATGGCCGAGTTTTTGGAATGCGTTAATGATAAATGCCGGCGTCATAAATTGTAGCAGCTGTAAAAAAAAGGTGAGGATTAGTTTTTCTTCTATGCGAAGTGTATTGGAAGAAAATTAGGTTCGTTTACCTCTCCCATGTATACTTGCGATGGTGATGTCATTTTTGATTATGTTGAATACTAACTGTAATGATTATACTAGAAAATCCTTAAATTAACACTATATTTTATATTTTCTTCATTAAATAACCAGTTTTTGCTTTCTTTTTTAAATTTCCCGAAATTTCCAGTTTCCACGAAGCTTATTTACGTTACGCCGGCTTTTGATAAACATCGTCGTTATCACTGACTGAATCGAATAAGTCACCGTAAAGAGCACATCACGTGCTGATGCTGAATAGCTGAAATTTTCATTTTCAAGAAAGTTATAATTATTTTCAATTATTTAATTATGTCTTGAAAAACGATCTCAAAACAGCAGAATGAAGGAGACGATTCTATCCACCTGCGAAAAAACTTTCCTCAGAAACGCCCTCGACGAACACCTGGTAAGTGTTTTTTCTATCAGTACATTCATATTACTCCTTACATACTTCTCAATTAACGACTGCACAATTTCAGAGAATAGACGGCAGAGGTTTCAAAGACTATAGAAATATCTCAATTTGTTTCGGTCGAGAATGGGGCAACTGTTCGGTCACTATTGGCGATACAAGGTACGTGAGTATTCGAGCAATTCGTTACTCTCGCAGAAACTTACTCAATTTCTCACAAATTACAGGGTATTAGCCCAAGTATCTTGCGACATTCAACAACCCAAGGCGTCCAAACCGAACGAAGGATTATTGCATGTAAACGTTGAAATGAGCATGGCAGCGTTGCATTACGAACAAGGACGTCAGTCTGAAATCAGTATTCAAGTGAATAGACTGCTAGAGAAGTGTTTGAAAGAATCAAAATGCGTTGATCTTGAAGCGTTATGTATTGTTGCCGAGGAAAAGGTAGTTCTGGAGTCTGGTATTTTCGATTTCAACAATCAACATTGAAATAGATTAACGAAAGAGTATTTTTCGCAGGCTTGGAATATCAGGATAGATTTAAATGTGATGAATTACGAAGGTAATTTAGCAGGATGTTGTTCTATAGCTGCCTTGGCTTCTCTGGCTCATTTCAGACATCCAGATGTTACTTCTACTGGGGAGAAAATCATTGTTCATTCACATTCTGAAAAAGCTCCCATACCCATTAATTTGCATCATTATCCAGTTATCGTATCTTATGCCTTGTTTAATAATGGGTAAGTGTGGTGTTTCCAAAATCAAATACATCACTCTAGCTATTCTGTACGACGTTTTGAATATTTCTCAACTGATTTGTTTCCAGACAACATATTCTGAGTGATCCGACATTTTTAGAGGAAAGAGTGGCGGATTCTTTGCTCCTATTGAGTGTCAACAGTTATCGAGAATTTTGCGGCATGCATTTCGAAGGCGCTCCGTTACCTTCGTGCGATGTAGTCGTAAAATGTTCGAAAGACGCTTCCGACGTAGGCATACGATTAGTGAAAAAAATCAAAGATGCTTTAGCCAGTGATTTGAAGAAAAGGTTTTTATACATCCTTTATTCGCTCAATTCATCTAATAATCCGATGGATCTAATTTTCTAATATGTTGATTATTACTTCACAGATCTGAGCAAAAATCCATACCTGGCTTGTCGGCATCGTTGAATTTGGATCATATCCTTTCGAAAATTCAGGAAACTTTGAAAATACCTTTAAAACCCGACAGTATTAAACCTGAGCCTGGTGAGAAGCGCGAGACCCGAGAGATCAAAATGGAAATGGAAATCGAGAGCGCAGAAAGCGACGATGAGTCAGAATTCGAAGGCACCCGACATGCTGAATATTGTATAAAAAATATTGGAAATAACACCGCCGAGCTTGTAACGGTAATTAAAACACAGTAGGTAACTAGGTTCGTTCAAAGTTCATTAAAAACTGATCGATTGGCTTTGCAGAAAAATGAAGCGGAGTCCGAAACTAGTGACGGTGACGAAGACGACGATGACTCTGACACGAGTGAAGATGAGAACGAATACGGCTCAATGGCAGGTGGTGATGAAGCCGACGACGATGTAGAAATAATTAAAGAAATCAAACCATCCGAAAGCATCGATGAAATACGTAAGTCTGTTTTATACACAGCTGCACACAGCTCTTTGGCAATTTCTCACTCGAAAGCTTGATTTTTTTTTAGAACTGAGTGGCGATAGCGAAGAAGAAGAGGTAGTTGTGCTTCAATCGAATTATAAAAAATGACAATGAAATTCTAAATTTTGTATTCATAAAATAATTTACCGTGTAAAAAAAACATGTAAAAAGCTAAAAATTACATAAATTAGTCATAAATTATTTTTTTTCCCACGAATATTTGGAATGGTGAAATATGTAACCGAAGTTTATTTCAAGTTACTTCGAAGTTAATTATTACAGTGCATTGCCAATTTTAAATAACAATAATTTAAAAGAAGGAGAATGATTAATCATCATCCAAATCTGATGCGTTATCGTTCCAATAACCTGGATTTTTGTGGTGTATACTACCACTGTTTGATGGAGTGCTCTTTTTATTATCAGGGGGGTGCGACAGATCACCATCGTAATCGATGACACCGCTTTTGGCTATACGCCACTCCAACATATCGGTAGAGAAATCATCGCAGTTTCCTAAGTCTGTAAAGCCGACGATATAATCTTTAGCGCTATTATCCTTGATTAATGCGATCGTCGGGATGACGCGAATTTTCAAGTGTTCTGCAATACACACGTTAAACTATAAATAACTGCCTACCGTAGAAATAGAACGAGTCGAGCTACGAATCAATAGATTTACCTGCCAAGAACATACATCTATCGGCCAATACCTTACAAAACCTCGTTTCTACATGTCGCTTGGCTAGTATTTTCAAATGGTGGTCTACTATTTTACAACGAGGTGTACAATTTCTGTAAAAATGAATTACAACGTTCGACGACTTTTTGATCACATCGAAGAATTGTTTTTCTTCTCCTAATTCGTCGTATTCGCCATGTCCCTGTAAGAATCGGCAAAGTTGAAAAAACTTATCATATAATGATTAAGTATTCGGAAAAACAACCTTGGCTAAAAATTCTTGTCGTTTTTTAGCATCTCTTTTCAACTGCAACAGACGTCTCTCGCGTAATTTTTCGATATCGTCGCATTTCAAGTCGTCTAGTTGCTTGATCTCTTCGTCTAGTCGTTCTTCGATAATTTGCGCCGCTTTCAAGACTTGCTGTTGGATTATATTCGATACTGCGTTGTCGACAGGTGGAGCAGCCATTTCGAGCTTAACTTTTCACGAAAATCTGACAAACGTAGCAGAACCATGTGAGTATGCAGAAGACAGATGGTGATAAAAAGACGATTAGTTTACCGACTTACGATACCGATTACCTGAATTTTTGGAAATCCTATGGTCCAGGCGAATAGCTGGTAGTTTTGAGGAATAATCGGGTTATTGGATACACATTATATCTAACATTTTTAATAAATTCGAACACAAAAGCAACCAATTTTAATTAATCACATCAACTCTTCTTAGTTTTATTTTCGAATGTGGGAGTAATTTCATTGAGGAGGAAGGGGTCAAATATTATCACATAAATTTTTTAGGCTAGACCTGGATACGAGATCATTGATTGATTTTGTATAACAGAAAGACAAAAATGTTCTTTTTTCCTTGAAAATTTCGTAGAAACGGAAGTAATATTTTACGAGGTGTTGTTATTTCTTTAGAATTGCAGAAAATTTTGTCAAAAACTTCATAATGTTGAATTTTAATTTTATAAAATGGAAAATGGTAAAATTTGTTTTTCATTCGTCCCTGGTATAGACACAACTACAAGATGCCCATCTGGCGGTCCCAGGGGAAAGGGGATCGTGTAAAAAGTT
>FIZT01018005.1:0-38820 GCA_900065295.1 Paracoccus marginatus | reverse complement strand
TGACCTAAGCATTCAAGTAGCATATATGCTAGCATATACGCTAGCATCCTGAAATCCAAATTGTCGATAGGGAAGTCACAAACGTCGACCTCGTTGTTATCGTCATTTTCTTTACCACATTACAAACTAATAATCAAATATCACGACACAGATCTTTTTTGAGGGTTGGCAACACTTACATATTTGTACAAACACGCATGCGCAATGTTGCCAATCCACAAAAAAATACTGGAAAACAATGTCGGGGGGATTCAAACATTAATTGCAGAGAAGGTATATTTGGCAGTATTAAAATTCACAGAAAATTGGCTGAGTGTAGATTACTGGCACATGCTGTCCTGGGTGATCATCGTCGTTGTAGTAGTAATAGTCGTCGTGAAATTTATTCGATAGCCTCGAGTGTAATACGCGAATCGTTACTTACTACAACGACGATGATAATAAATCAACCTCGATTGCCTTAGTAACAATGCAAGATCCAATGTTCGACTTATACGCGGCAAGTACTTAATGAGGAATATCGGTAATGGTTTTGATCGCAGGTAAGTAATGTTCCCGATTCGTCACAATCGTCAACGCTTCTTCCATCCAACGGACAGGCAAAACAAGAAGATACACCGCCAATAACAGCTACGGCTGTAGAAACGATTGATAAGTCATCGGTCTCGACGATCCCATCGACAGCGGACGATTTGTCGGAATTAGCCTCGGTTTCGGGTGTCGGTAAATTCGAACGCTCCAAGATACACGATCCGAACGCGTTGTTAGCCTTAGTCGAGAATATGCCGAAAGACCAACGTATAAGTTTGGATAATGCGCGCAAACATATCGTGCGTCTGATGACGCCGAAACGAGAATTATTACGCGATTACAAGACGAAAAGCGAGAACCAAGACTCAACGATATACCTGGCCGATTGGATACGTAACGATCAAGTGTTGCAAATTATACTGGAAGAACTGTTATACAATGCACAATTCGTCATCACGCAAAGACACGCTCGTTCTGCGCGTTCGCGCGACATTACCGCCACATCGACCGAAGTTGTACGCTCGGTCGAAGTATTGGATGACTTTGTCGAGCGTTTACTCGACAAACTGGAAACTTGCAATCTGTCCAAAAGCAAACTGTGGGGCGATGGCTCGTCAGCTAACTGGTACACGTTCGGTGTCATGATACCCGTGTTTTTCAGTCATTATCTGCTGATGGACAAGCCTAAGCACGTGATTCGCATAGTCGCCTTCTTGCGATCGTATTTACCGGAACCGAATCGAGTGACGACGGCACGACGCGAACGTCCTTACGAAAGCTATCTACTTGGTCCGTGGTTATTGAGACATTTGTTCGATAATACGTTGGAGTTGGCGCTAAAATCGGACATATACGAAAAAGCGCGCGCAAAACTGTATCCCGCCATCGTCGACACACCCAACACCAATGGTCTTCATATCGATTTGTCGTACTTCGCGTATGACGCGGCCGTAGCGTTTAATTGCGTACAAGAAATGGTGGGTCCGCGAGCGCGTATGGTTTATTATTTGGACACGTCGTTGCAACTGCAGCAAACGTACATCGGCGCTTACAACGCGATCACCGACATGGTTTGCCATCCGAAAATAAATCTCGGAAATATCGGCGTTTTTGGACGACGTCCTTTCGACAAGTGCGAATATAAATCGTCGGCTCCATACGGCATGTACGCGTTACCGTGTTCGTCGATTCTCGTGTACAAAACACCGAAATCTCACTTCACCGTACGCGGACAACGGCAAAATGTAGCGTACTACGTGGCCGATCGGCTCAACTTTTCGTACGCTTTACATTGGGTACAATCGCGTCAACGCTACACCGTCGCATCGGTACCGTGTAAGTTTACCGAAACGCCGACGCCCGGCATAATTTGTCAGAAGGGTAACGCGCTCGTCGATCTAAAACCGAGCAACTCACTGCAGGTGTACATGCCCGAATCCGCAACATCGTGCGTATTTGCGTGGGAAAACATCGGCGTACTGTATCAACGTTACAAGATCAAAGAATTCGGAGCGTACGAAGTCACAGAACTGGTGACAATCGATTCGAACGAAAACACCGTCTCTATACGCTTAATAATCAAAAACGCGTCGACCAAAGACGTATACGATTATTACGGCGAGAATGGAACGCGCGTGTCCATCGAATCGTCGCAGACGAAATCCTTTAGTACCGTGTTGTACGAAGATCGTCCGCACGAGACCAACGCAGCAAACGAATCCGACCTGATTTTTCCACTTACACTAGGCCGTACCAGCACTGGTCAAATGGTCCAGTTACGCCGAAGCGATTCCACGTACGCGTTGGCCGTAGACGACGTCGTCAAGTTGGCCGTGCCAAACGACGCGGCAGCGGAAAAAGACGAAACGATCGTCGACTTCGAGGGCCAAAAATTAAAGTTACGCTTTGCCGATGATATAAACCAGTGGCGCGTAGAGTGATTGAGAAAATTTATAATTGGGAAATGAAGTCGGCGTTGCGTACCCCATCGATGTAGTTTTTTTTTTTTTTTAATTCTCGCTTCAAAACAGCGAAGATTCGTACAATCTTGCCGTGAAATTATTGACGCAACAAGCGTTTACTATAGCATCAAACGTTTTCGTTATTTGTTCGCCGCGAATCAATTCGCCGTCGCTGTTTTTCAGCGTTTTTTCCCGCCTCGCCGAGCGAAACCAGTCGCGATTGATTCGCGAATTAATTTGTCGCGCCGTTTCCGCATCGCCCGAAGAAAAAGTATCGCTAGATTCGCCACCATCGCCCGTCCAAAAGTTATTGTCGAAATGATCGCGAATATAATAGTATAGTGCGTGAGTAATGTATACCGGAGTGGCGACTTTACCCGTCGCATTGACCGAATTTTTAGTCGCCGACGCGATCGCGTAGTACTTTAACAACAAGGCCGACTCGAACGATGAGAACTCGTTGTCATTCAAATCGAGAACTGTATACGCCAGCATACCCGGCGTATATAACGCCATGTATATGGGCAAAACTTCCAAACGCACATCGTTCGCGACGGCGTTTTCATCATCTACGACTTCCAATTGCGCGTATCGTTCGGCTATCCAGTTCAACGTCTTATGCCTGAAATCGTTGGTGTAGATGTTATTGATCGCGCAACGTTCGTTCGGATTTATCGCTACATGATTACGAATCGTACATATTGTGGTCGTCGATAGTTTCCATTTTTCTTCTATTAAAAATTTATCGACTTTATTGCAAACGTAAATCGGTTTGGTCTTGTTGACGTTGTACTTTTCGAATATTGATCCGTTTGTGAAAATACTTTCGTCGTACACGTCGTAAGTGTTCGCAATGATTCCGCGTCTAACTTTAGCATTACGATGCATACCTAATTCAAACGATGTGTACGCGACAACCAAGATTTTTGAAAGGAAATGAAAACACCAATAAGTACTATATTTGTAATCATAAAAAGATGACTTGGGTAGATATTTTTATTTATCAACATACAACTGAATACGTTCCCGTGATCAAACATGAATAATGGCCCGTACCACAGACCACTTCTGATTGGTTGTTCAGCCCCTCAGTGCACCGGCGCGCTCATGTGCACGCGGGAGTGTTGCAGTAAATGGTAGCAGAGACACGATATGGTGTTATGGTAGTGGTGATATAAACCAATCGGAAGTGTTCAAGGTTATGACTATTATTTGATGTTTGATCGCTCGTTTTACATTACTAGCTCCGCCGTGTCCGTCATTTATATAAGGGGGCATAAGGAAAGGGACCTTCCGACCAGAACGTGAATGGGTAAAAAATTTACTGGAAATTGATATTCGAGGTTATTTATGTGCGATTAAGGTAAAAATAAGACAATCGAAATTTTGGTGGAGAGGTCTCCCTCCTCATGCACCCTCACAATATGATTTGGGGAGAACATTATCAAGAATCCACTCCTCTGCAACATGAGCCTCCCTGCATTGCTGATATCTATTCACTCGGTGTGATAACGTTTTTTGAACTTGGCCCGCTTTAGAATTGACATCTGCAACTGAATTACATCGCATCGTTCATGCGCGCCAATAGATCGACATTTTTTACGAAATTAACGTATTCGTCCCACGTGGCGCAAAATGCTCGATCGATACGTTCGCGTAACACTTCGAGCGTACTGGAAAGTTCGTAAATTTTACCCACTTCCAGCGCGTCGCAGTTGTCTGGACTGATTAATATTTCGTATTCGCCGGCATTGACGTTTGACGAAGACGACGTTCCCATTGTCGTGTTCTTGGCCGCCGTCGTATTTCGATTATTCGACGATGATGCGATGACGGCACCACTACTGGAACAGGACGACGACGAAGAGGTTTGTTTTTTCGATCCGACGAAAAAACTATCATTGCCGATGTACGAAGCGTCGATAGTCGGCTGTTTCCATTTGATGTACTGGTTATTTTGGTAGATGATGAGACCGTCGTAGAGGCCGTTACGCATATCGAATTGTTGCAGTAGTTTGGAACGGTGAAACTTTTGCACGACTAAGCGATACTTGCCGAGCATTTGTCCGTTGATACGCTGGTAAATGTAACGTAAAAACGATAGATTATTGTACAAATCTATATAATGTAGCTTGTCGTTGACTTTAACGGTGATTATGTGCACGATGACTATACGCGTGTCAAGTAGTTCGATTTGCAGAGTTTTGTTGTCGAGTAGCGCTAGTCTTTTCGTATCCTCGTCGCTCAAATCTATGGTTTGACGTGGCGATAAATCCGGCCAAATACGAACGCTATTGCCTAATTTTATGAATTTAGCCGATACGCCGTTCCATTTTGGCGCCCACACAAACGACGCTCGTTGATTGAATTTCGAATAAATTTGTACCTTCGGTTTGACGCTCTCGAACAATTCGGTATCCGAGATTGGTTTAAACTGGATTGCTTCACGTACTTCGGCATTGCCGATGAAATCGTAAAACATACGAATCATGAAGGTTTCAAAAATATGTATATCTCCGATATCGGCCGCCTCGTCGTATTCCACTTCGCACGATAAATAATACGCCGTTTCGTAGTCCGACATTTCGCAATCGAACGAAAGGCGAAACTGTAAGCGAGACGTGTATTCGCGCAGTCGACGTTTCTCATCGATGTAATCGTCCAGCCAAGCGTAAGCGTTCGAATCACTGTTGCCCGTACGCATGATTTCGATGTCGTCGTCGATTGATTTTTTAGCCTTGTCGTCATCGTTGTCGTTGTCGTCGTCATTGTCGTTGCTGCGGACAGACTTCGACATTGACGAATCATCGAGTATACGTTCGATAAAGTCTAAACGCGGATACAACACGTAACGATGCGTACATTTGATGATCTGTCCAGTCTGATTACGCGGGCATCGCGGTAAACGTTTTTCAATGGCTTTGGTGCGCGTCAACGGATAAAACATGCCTTTGTAAAACGTAGCGGCGAATTGGCGGCTTTTGATGCGTTTAGTTTCGTAACGGCGTTCCGTCAGACGAGCATGATTATCGAATTGTAAAATTATATTACGCGCAAAAACAAAATTCTCCGATATTTTTCTGTCTAGCTTCGTCGCTTCGTCTATGCTTTCTGCTGCAGTGACTGGTGTGGCAGTAGTACCAACATCATCACTCGGTTGTCGCGCAAAAGCGCATTTATCGTTCGCAAAGTTATCGTAGCAGACTTCTTCGTCGTTATTAAGTTGCGACGATGGCACAAATCGTTGTACAAACGAATCGTGTAACGTTTTAGATATTCGTACGTGTAACGTCGATTCAAATTCAAATTGTTGCTCCGCCATCATTTGATCGCGAGTTGGCGATGAAAAATTTCAACAAAAAAAAAAATGAATATTTTTCGTAACACTCACGCGTACGACGAAACTCTAAATATATTGCGCCCTAATAACCTCACCTCGTGTAACCAACAGTCACGCTAAAATTTCGAATTTGGCGTATGCGATTATTGTACATGAGAAAAATAAAATATACTTAAACGATAGCCGATGCGCGAAGAAGACGACAAATTGAGATGCACGACGCGCGATATCTGACGTTTGATTGCGACGAATTACAGCGTTATACTGTACAGTGCACGCGTTGTTGGTGCGCAGTTTTTTTATACCGTTTCGCGCGCATGCGCGTAAACACAATCGTATAAAAAGACAGGAAATATGTATACAGTGGTGCGAAAAAGCTATTGGCGCGTTTAATTGTAATTTTTTTCGATGAATTCTTACTAGTTTGTAGTTGGTGGACAAGTTAACACCTTCTTGACATTTGGGAACATGTAACCAGCCGATAATACGGCCAACAGAGACGTCAGCATAGCTATGTACCAGCCTATTTTGACGATTTTTGGTTTCTTATCATTGTCTTTGGGAGCTTCTCCTTTGTAAAAGTAGTTATAGAAAAACGTAAAAACTATAACGATAAACGTGACGATAGTTAATATAACCGTTATCATCGACGCCTTTTTTAGCGGGCCTTCGATATTGTCGCAGTCACGATGTATGGCCGCATTCAATGCCGCGCTAGCGTATCGTGCCGCCGAAGGTTTTGCTGTATTGGTCGCCATATTTTTTGGCTATCTTTTTTCGATATACAATATTCTGTATTTCTGTAGAATTTCGCCGACGTCTATCGTCGTTATTGGCGATGTTGTTGTTCCCTTTTGGTTATCGCGTACGTTGAAACTTATGGTATTTTCGCGCAATTTCGGCACTAGCCACCTGTATATTCGCTTCTTCGATACGTCGTCGTCGTTGATACTGCTGCTGCTACTGTCGATGCTATTATTACTATCACTACTATCACTACTTATTGTTGGCAGTCGACTTGATTGGACTGGTTGACGGTTGATGATTTCGTTAGCGCTATTCGTTCGATTTTGCGGTCGTTGATCCGTCGTCGTCTCGTTTACGCTGTCGTCCACTACGACGTCCTTATCCTCATCGAAATCGTAGCACGACACGAAATTGGTTGTACGCTCGTCGTAAATCAATCTGCAAATTTTCCGTGCTATGGGCGCGGGCTGCGTACTCTATATATAGATGAAAGAAATTCAAACGAATCGATTAGCGTATTATACTAACGATGATGCGATAAGTATACTTACCTACCTAGCTACCCAACCACGACAATGCTTACCGAGATTATTTCCATTTCTTGACCGGGATCGTTTTGCAGCACAACGACGCGTTTACGAAAATTAGTCGGTAATATTTTTTCGTATATGTAAATAAAATCGATTTGACGCTGTTGATCTTCGTCCCGTATCAAGTTTTTGATGTTTTCCCGATTAGATGCGCGCGCATTCGCGCCATTGTAATTGCTTTTTCGTCGACGTTGTAGTGCAGACGATGACGCTAGATTTTCTACTTGTATAGTCGTCTTGCCGATACACCTTATACGTTTAAACGGCGATATTGCGCCAGCAAAGGGTAAAGATAGCGACGACATTTCACGCTGGTTTGGCGGAATACACGGGAATTCTTTATTCGTAACGTTGTCTTCTGTTATGTCTCGAGCCTCGTGGCCATTCGTAACAACTTTCGGCATCGTAACATCACTTTCGTCTTCGTTCCCATTGTCGTCGTCGTCATCCTCATCGCAATCTGCATCGTCATCGTACGAAAATATTTGCAGAATGCAATAAAACATTTAATATATTACGTTGACGCTTGCGGTTTAGGAGAGAAAGGGTGACTTTTGTGAGAAAAAATATGGCCAAACGAATATCCAACGATGATATGAGCGGCTATATGGCGGCGCAACAATGGAATACCGCGACCGAACGAAAACGCGTTCGTTTTGCTACTAACGAGACCGACGAGAGAGCCGGGATCAAATATACAGGCATTGGAACACGACAAAAATCCAACGAAAGGCGAAAATCAACGAACAATGTGACCGCTACCGACAACGACGACGAAACAATTACCGATATGATATCTCGTCGTTATTTCGAAGATAACGAATCAACGTCGTCGGATAACGACGATCTATTTATGCAAATGCTACGCCAGACAATACGATCTGGTAAACAGGTGCCGGTATTTCAACGCAACGACGAACCGAATACTCGATCGCGTTCTTCTCCAGCACCATCCATTTTCGCGACTAGACAAATCAACGACGCAAACGACAGTGTTGCGAGAAATGAACGATTCGATCGTAATGACGATATTGACTTTGTCGGTTCGACGTTTGCTGAGAATTTTCAAAAAAAGCGCTACTACGACGTTACGAGTATCGATAACAATAGTGGCGGCGATGACGACAATCACGCGACGATAATCAACCAGCAAAATACCGACAAGGGTGACACATACGACGATGATGCGAGTACGATCGACGAGCAATTACGAGACGACGACGCGGATCGATTGCTAATGCCGCCACCGAAAACTGATGAAAAATCAACGTCAGCAAAACGAATAACGACGTCGTCTTCTTCGTGGCGACAAATACTCGATGACTTCGCTGGTAATCTGGAAGATAGAAACGGCGACGACGATCGGAATGTAAACGCGATGACGCCGCAAAGTCGAGTTGACGATATCGAAAGATATTCGGACGAGTCGCTGGTGGCGTTCGCAAAGTCGCAAAAAGAACGAGAAATGGCCGCCGATGCGACGCGACGTTTGACCGAATACGAATCGAATCGCGCACCCGCTATCAATTATCGAGATTTTACGCTGTCGAGTACGCTATTTCGTTTCGTGTGCCATCTACATACGCGCGGTGAATGTTTCATCGAATACGTGAACGGCATACAGTACCATGTGGTGCCGATGAAGAGCAAAAAATCGTATTCGTCGTACGCGCTATTGGCGTATAACAAGCCGCCAGAATGTAAGCGCAACAACAGCAATACAATGTCGGAGTTTTGGGAGGCGCTCACCCAGACCAGTACCAGTCCACCGATGATGTGTTCGTACGACAAACACGCCTTGTGCGGAACTCTGAGTTACCTGATGAAGGTTTATAATTCTATTTTTGCGCGTCTCTACGCGAACAACGAACGATATCGCGTTGCGCACAAACCCATCGATATGATACATTCGCACATAGTCACCGATGGCTTTGGCAATTTCGCGTTATGCAACAAACACTTGCTGCACAAAAACGTAAGCGAATCGTGCGTCGAGAAACAGACTAGTGTCACGGCCAACAAAACCAACAACCGGATAAACGACAATGCGGTGGCGGACGTGCAAAAACGACAAATCCAACTGCAGAAACGCGCCAAATACTACGTGTCTTTTGCGTTTTTGCGCGCCATAGTTCGCGAATTGCAGCAAATGTCGTACGTCGTCGTGCCCAAAGACACCGTGGAATGGATACGCGCGCATTCTGTCCCATCGACGCTAGCATCAACCGTGACCACAATGCCGGCGACAAAAAGAAACAATACGAATAACGCGTGCGAATCGTTAAGACGACCGAATGCCAAAGAATCGAACGCTACAGATATGGAATCAGTGATGTCTCGTGCCTCGACAAGCGCGCATACTGTGGAACCTCGACAACGAGTCGATAATTTTGAACAGTTTTACGATAACGTGACATTTTAAACGTAATATTTTTTCTCTCAAATATTCAGCGATAACGACGTGCGTACAAAGACGACGATAATAATGTCGACTTCACCGCCAACCAATACGGCGACGCAGTGCAACAGTTATGGCGTGGTAACTATCGATTCGGCCATGAATACCGTGTACCAATTCGCCACGCAATGCTCTGATGTAAGTACGCGTGTGAGATGATGCATATATATATGTTATGTACTTACGCGATACCTCGTCGCATCAGCGATTAACTGATAGTTTTTCCTATCGTTATTACAGCTCTACAGATACGTGTTCGAGTATAATCCGGCGATATTCATTTACGCGGTGACCGATCGAGATCTATACAAAACTCGATCAATCGACCATAAAATACCGCGTATACGAGACGATCGTCTACTCGAATGCCTGGCCAGCTTATGCGTACTGCACGAACGTAAAATCGTTATGATGACTACGACGTATTTTAATGTACCGCAACAAGAACATTTTTATTTTATACGCTTAACATAGGTAGACTTGATGTATTTTTTAGAGTCGATTGTCAGATGTTTACTTGCAATGTACGTTTGATTTATTAATAAATAAACAGACGACACCATGGATCTATTTACAGTGTTACGTTTTTCTCATCTATTTCTATCCTCCATACCGCATACTTGTCGCGCGCAAACTAATCTGAACGACATCTATCATCGCGATATCGGTCAGCTGAAACGAGCTCTTATATTAAAAAATGGTAAACGAATCAACGACACTTTGGCTGATTATTATTGTGAAGCTTCTGCGGCGAAGCGTCAGTGTAGACGCAATCATCGTTCCAAAAACGACGAGAGACGATCGCCACCATCCAGTAGCAATGAGAACGACGAGAGACGATCGCCACCATTCAGTAGCAATGAGAACGACGAGAGGCGATCGTCACCGACCAATAGCGGTGAGAACAACGAGAACGACGAGAGACAATTGCCACTGCCCAATAGCAGTGAGAACGACGAGAGACGATTGCCACTGCCCAATAGCAGTGAGAACGGCTTGAGACGATCGCCACTTTCCAATAGCGACAAGAACAACGAGAACAACGAGAGACAATCACCACCATCCAATAGCGGCGAGAACGACGAGAGACGATCTCCATCGTCCAATAGCGGCGAGAACGACAATACCGAAAGTCGTTCCGACGTCATCAATGATAACGGTGAAAATAACGATTGTAACGACGATTCGTCGATCTATGAAAAACACGACGGCGAGATCAACAGCAAAGAACCGCATAGAAACGTTATTCACGCGAATGAAAGCAGCATTGATAGTGAAGAAAGCGACGATGACGACGCCTATGAGGGCGATGATGACGCCTATGAGTACGACGAAGATTGGATGACGTTACAAGGAAGCAGCACCAGCTTCAGGGATATTTACAACGGTGACAACGTTATCAGGAAAGACAACGACGACGATTTGGCGCGCAAATTAGCGCAAAATATGTACGCGCCGTCTACGTCCAAATCATCGCCGTATCAGCTCACGTTCATGAAAGAGGCAAGCGACGACGGCGACGCGAGTTCTGTTGGCGAATCCGCGAACGTCGATTATAGGAGGCTATTGTCGCTCGGCGTCGACGGTGATACCGTAGTAGCTGATGCAAACACTACAATGGCAAACACAATAAGCGATACTCTTACCCTCACAATGGATACTGTTGCCGCGCGTCTAAACGACCCTACGAATGAAAATTTAGTATTCAGTAGAGCTACTTTGTTAGATCAAAACGATCCCGACGTCGACAACGACGAAAACGACGATTTACTTCGTACCAACAACGATACCAATACCATAGCCATAACCGCATAATCGACTTCTTCGTCCTTATCTCGACGAGCCAATACTGGAGAAGTGGGCGAAAAGAAAACACGAATGCTATTAAATATGTAGCTTGTAAATAGTAGTATCGTCTCTGCGCGTGTCCTCCTCTACCGATGGATAATCCCAATACCCGTGGTGGTCGATCGCCGCTTTGGTCGTCGCGTTACTTTTCCACTACTGCACCGTCGACGAACGGTAACGATCAGTTGAACAACATGAATCTTACAGCAACGACGACGATGACGCCATCAACGGATAATTCGTCTTCTATAGCTGCAAAATTGAGTGACATTTATACGATGTTTGCGGAAAAAAAATTCATACTTTCCACGGAACAACTGTTGACGACTATCGTCATATCCGTTTCGATAGTATTTTATTTGTTGGTCATGTCTCGGTCGACGTTGTTGATGCTAATTTTCGCGTTATATGTAGTACTAGTGCTGGTATTTGTAATCGTTTACGTGGGCAAGATATGCAATCGTAGAATAAAAGAGCAATACGAAGTGAAACGACGAATGGTCAGGTTGAACGCGCGTCTAGAAGCACTACGAAAACTCGCGTCGTCACCACAACCACCACTAGATCAGAATACAAATCTCGACAATATTACGACCACTTACGAAGCAAATAACGATACGGCGCCACTCCCGAATACTACCGCTACTGCCACCATTGTTAGTGGCTCGTCAATTAATTCGGACAAGTTGAAAAAACTGAAAGCCTTAATAGCCGCTGAAGTAGCGAAACGTTAAAGTTTCATGTTTTTGTTAGTTAGATACACAAAATAAAAAAAGTATAAATATAATTTATCGCAAGTCTTCGTCATATTCGAAAAATGATGAACAAATTACGCTCAGACATTGCGATGCGATCGCCGTGCGAAGTGTGCAAACGCGAAAGCGTCGAATCGATAGCCGCAACGCCCGCAGAATCATTATCGCTCAGAGAATTGCTCGACTATACGATAGCGGTACGAGGACTAGAACAAAGTCGCATAATACATCGTTACGGCGATCTAGTACAGATACTCGATCAATTGTACGTGCATTCGTGCGAGTGTCTCGACGCGAAATTAAACATCATTTGCGACGCTATCGAGTCCGAGTGTATTCTACGCGCTGAAGATTACGTCTTATTCATAGCTTATAGAAGTATACTGGTCGATAAAATAAAAAATGTATTCGTTTCTCTATTATAAATTTTTTTTATTAGCATCATCATCATCATCTTAAAACAGGAGATGTATTATAATTATATTTATACGATGCATTTGTAATGGGTAACTGACTTGCCGACAACGATGACGACGACGCAGCATTGCTGGTATTATAGATATCGCGATGGTCGACGACGCCATTATTATTGTTAGATGCTATAACGTCGTTATCATCATTGTCGTCGTTTTCGTTGTTTGTAGCAAATACATAATCGTACAATACATAAATCTTTTCCTTTTTGTCGTACTCAAAATCGAGATTACAACGTCTGAAGTATTCGTCGGCTTGTTCGCGATCGTCGTCATCGGTGTATTTAGCCAGTTTTCTCTCTAAATCGTATTCCGTTATTTTTTCACCTTTTTTAAACGTCGTTTTGAAGTCTTCCATGACACGTTTGACCAAATTGATGAACTGAAAGTTTTGAATGTAATCTTCGTCGCGCAACATGGTCAAGTTTACGCTATACATGTCGTTGAACGTGTTGTAGAACGATGAGCTGGTCATTTGGATTTGACCATGGACGTTGTTGCGTTTATTAGTATTTATACTGTACAGCATGTTTGTCGTCTGCGCCGTTGTGGAGCCGTAGTCGTTGGTATCGCTAAACGCGCACGAGACGGCGTCGATGAAACGTTTTTTCGTTATTTTGAAGCCCACCTCGTAACACAAATCGCAATAATTCAATAACCGATACAATTCGCTATTCAGCGAATACACCATTTGTCGATAGCACGTCGAGTCTTGCGTGTACAAATCGACGCGCGGATTAAACGTGTCGGGATCGCGAGTCTTCATGTAATGCTCGTACAGAAGCCACATTATAGCGAAATGACGACGAGATTCCGTCTTGTCGGTAGTGCCGATGAAGAATCGCGAATTCGCGATCATAGCGAATAACGACGATTTACCGTCGAACGTGGCCGTAGACTCTTGATGTTCTCCAGTCAGCATGATCGCGTGTAATCGTTTGATCAAAGCGGGATCGATGATTTGTTTTTTGAACATCTCGTCGCGAAACTGAATGTGATAATTGGTGCCGGCGAAAAATAGCGCCTGTCCGCTATTGTTCATTTCGTATTCTTGCTGATAGAATACCTGATTGCTGTTCACATCTTCGCCCGTGTACGCTTTCAGAGTTATGGCGTCGATGCACGGCAACTCGTTGCAACGAATCATCAAATTTTTCGCAATTACGCCGCTCCGATCGTTATGTTTTTCCAGATTTTTGCTCATAGCGAATACGTACGGATGAAGCGCGTAACTAAGCGCGTCGAGAATAAACGATTTACCGCAATTCATGCCTCCGTAAAAGATGATCATGATCTTTAGAGCGTTTGTCGTGATCATCGACACGCTCATCATATTGAGTAATTCGGCGTATTTGCGTTTGTCAAATGATACGCAAAACCCCAACTGCAAAATGACGTTAAATAAAGCTTCGTCCATCTCGCATTTTGGTCGTTTATGCGTTATGATTGCACGAGCACGATCGGCGATCTCTTTGAACGTCTTCACGTTCGGTTTGTACATTATCGGATTGTCCCAGTCCTTGATCACGTTGTGCCTCGTCGGTACGGGAATCGATTCGCACTTGGGTGCGTTAGAATAGCCGAACGCTTCGAAAAATTGCGAGTAACAGGGTATTTTGTAGAGCGCGATCAGCAGTGCAACGCCTACGACGCATTCGTGTCTGGTGAATCGTACGAAACCGTCGTCGTAACTCTGCAGCACGTCGATGTAACGCATCGTCGACTGGTCCTGTTCGGCGACACCGAACGCTGTAATGGGTTCTTCGTATCGTTGATTCATAATTTTCTCGTAATTGTCTCGCCAGTCCGACGCTTTTACGCACAACCATACTTCGTTTTTGCTATTCGATACTCTATCGTTGGTCGTCGCGTCAAATAACGTACAACATAATTTCTGATAGTTACAGACATTCTCCAAACCATATCGATGAAACAGTATCAAGATATACGCGATGAGATTGCGATGAAACGGATATAAGTCGACTATAGGATACGCTTCGTCGAGTCGGTAGTCGAGAGCGACGTTGAAGAATTTAACGACCGTATCGCTATTTGTTTTGTACGCGAAACGCAAAGAAGTCACGGCCGGTACAAACATGTAGTGCGTGTACAGCAAGTGCAAACGTTTCGTCGCCAGGCTGTAGAAAAATTTTGAATGCGTTTTACGAAATCGCAATATCTCTTCGTTGAGTTCGGCGTAGCTAGTATGATAATTTACGTCCAGATGGGGATAAATAACGTGTCTGCGGCATTTGACGAAACCGAGCAGTGGCGTATGCGACACGTAGAGACCGGTGATGGCGTTGAATACGCCGCATTCGGAGGGCACAAGAAACGGAATCCGTTGCGATTTGAAGTTGACTTGGAATTCGCCTTGTTTGGTTTTTATCGCCTTGACGATGTTGTTGATTAGCTCCGCTGGCCAGTCGGCCAACGTCGGAGGCGTCGCGCCCCATCGCACGTAGTACCAGTTTCTGTTCTCCAAAGCGTACATAAAGTTATCGTATCGAATGTACATACGCGTTCGTTGCAGAATCGGGAAAATTAACGAATAAAAATTGTCGCATTCCTTTTTAATTAAATTGCCGCTTTTGTTGCACATACGATCGTTGTAAACGTTAGCCACCGATTCGGCATCGAGTACGTTCACGACTAGACGATTGATCACCTCGGACACCGTCATGTCTATCGTCAATTTATTATGATAAATGGTCGCCATGTAACGAAGGATATCGTCGTACGAACAGGCGTAAGCTTTCTCTATCGGCAACGCGTACTTGTCGATGAATACCATCACGCTACGCGGCAAATCACCCGTCGACACTTTAACGTGTCGATAGAGACGGCGTAACCAATTCTTAAATTCGACTAGATCATTGTCGACGCAGCCCACAGCTTTGTGCAGCGCGACCACGTAATGCTGCAAATTCCAAGCTTTGTGCGAGTACGCGCTCTCCATCACGAACGCTTCGAGCGTATTTGGCCGTATCTCGAGCGTGTACGCAGCATTGTTGTCGAAACTGTCGATGTTGCCGCTGACGCCGCCCTCGTTATCGTCGACGCGCGACGCATTCGTTAGCGACGCGTAATAATCGCTGCTAAATTCATCATCGCAGTCGCTGGTATCGTCATCGTCGTCCTCATCGCTACCATTCGTGTTATATGTGACGGTGTTGTCTTCGTTACGTTTAGGTGTCGCATACAAATTATCGCTTTGTCGTCGCGTCAATACGAATAAATCCTCTTTGTGGGTGCTCAGCAATTTGTTAACCAAAACGTGAGCCTCTTTATCATACAGCATAGTATTCATGGGATGTTTCGACGAAACGAGATATTGATTTACCAAAAAGAAGAAATTGTTCATTTTCTTCGCGTATGTTCGCGTAAATCGTACAAAGTCGTCGTCTTCCGTCAACGCGGCGTAATCAATCGTGCACGTGGTTGTTGCATTCTTCGCGTTCAAGTCGCGCATCGCCTTGTTGAGTTGCATAAAATAGCCCAACACGAAATCCGTCAATTGTGTCGGATACAAGTCCACACTGAGTAGCAGCATATCGCTGCATTCGTGATGTATCGTTGGTATTCTTTCGCTTTCAACTATGTTGTTCATCATGACATAAAAATACGTAGAAGCGCCTTGCTGTAATTTTAATATGGCAGAACAACTGTTGTCGTCTTCATCGATCGTAGACGCTTCGCAAATGCAGCAATTATCGAAAAACGATTCGTTCTGGTAGCTGGGATAGACGGCAAAATCAGTTTTCGGATCGTGACGCGACAACTCCACGTACGTCGACGTTCCATATTGCAAGGACATGCCACCGTCGCTATCGATGCTCTTTAGCGATCTGGGCAGCGGCATGTAACGCGGCAGATCCAACACGCAATTCGACTCCGCCGCCAGTTCGGCTTGAATTTTCAACGTTAGCCACACGTGAAACGCGCCGCTGACCATCACGTTCGTGTAGATGTGATAGTTGTGCGTCCTCGGCCGATTCCATACCGACAGATTGAACCCTTTCGGTTTCACGAGTTTCAATTTGTTGGAGATGATTATGGCCACTTGGTTGGCCATCGTTTCGTTGCAATGCGTTAGCGTTGCCGTATTCGGACGATGGCATAGCAAACAGTCCAGATCGACGGTGAACGGTCGCACGTACGACAGTTGTTGGTCGACGCATAGAGTATGCCCGCTATCGACGAACGAGTCGAAATCGTGTATGCCGATGAATTTATTCGTCGCGACGACGTACTTTTCTTTATACACTTTCGACAACACGTAATGTTTATCGAGCGTATGCGAATACAACACAGTGCCGTACAAATAGTGCTTCACCAAATCGTACTCCGTAAAATAACGTTCCCTTAGCCAGGTTTCTTCGCGCGTATCCAGCGGCGTATCGAGGTCGCTCAACGATACGTCGAGAACGCGACGATTAGTGGACGATTCGTTTTCGACCGCTGCGACAATAGCGTCGTCATCCGGAACTATTGGCGTTACGATTCCAATTGTTGCCCGCGATCGCGTATCAATGTTATCGTCGTCGTCTTCGTCATTATCATTATGATTGCTGGGTTTGCTGGCGACATTATTACTCTGCGTCGTCGTCATCGTTGTGGAGCCATTTAACAACGAACTAAAAGACGAAACGTTAAATGGTACTTCGATTCCCACCAATCGAGCGTGTTCTTCTTCCGGTGGCATTATACGTTGGTGCAACGACAACTTTTCCATCGTCGCGCCAGCAGCGGTTACTTTTCCGCATTTTTTCGCGTTCTTCGTAGTTGAACGTAGTTTTTCCGATTTCGAAAATAATGTATCGGCTTTTTGGAACATCCTCGATCGACGGTGCGTATCATCCGTATCATCGATGACGCCATCATCCACTCCTTGATCAATTTTCGCGTCGACTTTCTGTTTCTTCGAAACATTGGTTGGCTGTTGCACATTGTATCCTTCGTCGTGGCCAGCGTTCAATTTATGTTCAACGGCGACATGATTTAACGTCGAAGATGTAGTTGACGATGATAGCTGTTTGTCGTGCAGCGACAACGACGATGAATTATCGCAGTCTCGTGACGTTGACACGATACTAGCTGCTGGCATACTGGAAAACCCAGTATCGTCACTGCAAACACTAACACTGCTACTACAGCTACCGTTGCAATCCATCAGTTGTCGCGCACGTCGTCGTTGTAATGCGCAATGATCGATTATAAAGAGGGAAAAGCAGCAGCGAACGACGTTCAGAAAAGCGGCAGCGTATAGGTCACGTCAACGTGTACGCGCCAAATACCGATGAAGAAAAAGAATCGTAAAAACTTTTCGATTCGGAGGAGAAGAAAAAAAAACAATCAATTCAGTGCCCCAGCGCCCGTGCGCTCAAATAACAGCGTTTGTGCGCGCGCGTATTGAGGTACACTACCAAATGGAGGGAGTGGTCGCGATAGACTGCCACTTGGAACGTGCTCATCTATAGTTCTTACGCGTCACGTCGTCTGTCCTATATTACATACAATACAGCGCAGCGTATGCATTGTTTCTTTATTTATCGCTAATGCATTTTATCGATTTTTATCGACCGCATATAGTAATAATACGCGCTCGATCATTTTTAATGGACGCACTCTCGCACGTGGCAAAGAAATAACGGCGACTCGCATAAAAATGAATTCTTCGCAAACGCGTGCTGCCAATGCGGATAATCGCGCCTACTTTATATTAGCGTTTAGTTTATTCGTGCTGGGATTATTCGTGTACATTTTGGTTACTATCAAATCGTTAATGCCCATTAAGGAAATCGAACGTCGCGCGTTCGACGAAAGCGATTTCCAACAAACAGAGTACTGGATATACGATCGCGGCGGCGACGGCGACTGCGATCGATTGATCATCGTGAAGCCATTCGAGTGGCATCTACTGAACGTGAATCGGCAACTATTTCTCATCGACGCCGAACGGCCCATCAATTGCGGACCGAATAAAGTTTCGGCGTTACGCATTCTAAAAGACACGTTGATCGAATGTTGCGTAGATGTTTCGTTCGATTCGATGATGCAGCTGTACGATCGCGCTGACACGATATCATACGTACGCGTACCGTTCACGATAAAAGGTGATCGCTACACCATTTATACGGCGATAAACGAATTGGCGGAAAAGTATTTGGATTTCGAACCGAACGCCAAGAGCGCGCCTTCGCTAGGAAATATAGAAAACGTATATAGTGTACATAACCGGGGATACAATTTCACGGGGATTTTGTCGAAACGTTTTGTGCGTAGTCTATTGGAAAGAAGTTCGGACTACAACGACGGCGACGAAATTGGCGATCGAAATAGACGCGACTTCGGTGGGAAAATAACGTCGCGCACATCGTATACCATACGCAACGAGGCCGACATACGCGCCAAGTTGTACGCCGAATTGACGGCCGAAGAGTTGGCATTTCGCGACGCGCTCGACGAACAAGATCGTGCTGCTGGTCCGAATCCGGCCGGCGTGATATTCACGAATTCGCGATTTTTCAAAACTAAAATAGCAACTACTTCGACGACGAGCACCGCCGATACGAATGCCGTAAACGTAACTGCAGAGCCTAGCAACGCGATCGTCGACGAATAGAGACGCGAAACACAAATTGACGTGTTGAAAAACAGATTTTTTACGTCAGCTATTTATTTGCGTGCGTATCTATACTATTCTTTGCACTTGCCAGCGCGCTCGTAACAATCTATAAAAAAAACACGACGATATGGCCGGTTCTACCAAAGTCGTTTGTAAGAAAATTGAATTGAATAAGACACCTAATGCGCGACGGATACATTTGAAATCTTTGTATTTACGAGTAGAGAAAAACGACAAAACAATTTGCCGCAAAGCGTGTATTTTATACAAATACATTAACGGTCATCTGCTCGTCGAACTGCACGACAAGACGTTCAAAGCCGTACGTTGCTGGCGTAGTTCGCGCGACGGTACGTTTCCCATGTATACGCAATATCTGCCAGCCGAATCGTTTCACGACAAACTAACGCAATTCGACACGATATACGCCAATAATTTGGAATTGCTACGCTTCAACTTCGACGTGGAAATGCCAAACATAGTACCCGTTTATCATTACGACGTTAGCGTTATTATAGACGCATTGAGCGAGTCGTCTCGCACTTTTTGCAGCGATGACAACAACGACGGCGATAATGAACGATCGATGGAAAATGCTACGGGTATGGAATATACGTCGTCTACGCCGTTGTTTTCATCCTCGTGCTCTGCGACGCAATCGCATTGTTCTCGCGCCCGTAATAATTTCAACGACGATGTGAATGAAGACGTGACGACATCGCAACGACAAAAACGCTCCAAGCTAGATTACGACTTTTACAAATCAATGGATCCTTCTATAACATACAAGGATTACTTGAAAATAACGTCATCGTCGTCATAGTTGAACTTTTCTCATTTGAAATAAATACATTTCATTTTTGAAATATATTTTTTTAATGCATGATATTCATGTTTATATTATATAATACACCTAATATAATATGTATAATATAATATAATATAATATAATATAATACCTACAGTACACATAAATATAATATAATTTAATGTAATATAATATAATATTTTATATTGAATATTATATCATCACATATGTATTAATAGCTCATCATAATATAACAGTAGTAATGGCGTATTGGTAATACATGAATAATTTTTGCGTGTATCGCTAGAAAATCACCAAACTATTTAGGTAGGTTGATATGTAAAATCAAAAGCGTCGACATAAAGATGTTTGGAGACGTCAAGAGAGAAAAAGAGAAATAATTTTAGCAGTGAAAGAACACGCGCCTATTCTAACCAATTGGGGACCAATGACCACGTGTTGGTAACTTGGACATGCGCGTTTCTGTCTCAATAAGCAACGATGATGGGTCGATGCACCAGTTAGCAAAAAACCACTAACGATGCATGGATCGCAAAAAAAAAAAAAAAAATGATAATTTCAGCTTAGCAATGATGTTACGATGCGTCGATAAAAAGAGCAATGGAAAACGCAGCAATTTGTTAGCATGTTTCGATAAGCAACGAACGCAAATGAACAAATTATTCGACGGCGTATGTTCCTTGGCGATGGTTCCAAATAATGTCGATGAATATCACGTGTTCAGAATTTTTTGTTTTACTCGAACTCGCTAACTACACGATATTCTTAGTGCAGAATTAATGGTTTCGTCGACTCGACACTGTTCGCGTTTTTATAGACACACCACCTAATACGACGACGACACGATAAATTTACAATACTCTCGTGTGGCGTAAGAGCATTGCGTATATCTAGGTACAGCAAGAAATGATGCGCGTGAGAAGATGAAAAAATGAAATGTCTCTCTAGCCTTCGATGGTCGTTACTGTAGAAAAACAATACATGGAAATTATAAACGTCCGCGTCACGGTTAACCACGTTAATGAAACGGTGATTCGATAAAATAAACACTTTGATAACGTCGCGGTAATTTCCGACGTACCCGAGCGATGATTATATAATCAGGAGGAGGGGAGGGGTGTGAGGTTGACGAAGATAAGAAAAAACATAATAATTCTTCGTGCGTATTTTTTTTCACGATCGCGACAACGATGATACGCGTCATCGTCGAACCTACATCGTACGTTTTTCGCGTTTCAGTAAAAATAACAACGTCGACGATAACCGTCTATGGTTGTATGAAAACGACGTATTGACATCTAGTGTTTGATTTCATTGAGGGAGCACAACTTGCAAATTCGTATCAGCGATTCGGATTCGTCATTCGAGCGCATTTGCACGAGTTGCTCCACGAATACGTGTTTGCAATTTGTTTCTGTGTAATAGAACGTCGTACGCGAATTCGGATACGTAGCGTCGATGTAAAATTTCGGTCCGTGCACGTCTTCGGAGGCGAAAGACATTATCGTCGTCGTTGTGGTAGTCGTCGATTCGACGGGAAAATCTTTAGACATCGAACAAGCACTTAAGTTTGTAGCAGACGCGCTGGCTGACACATCAGCAGCGGTGTCCACGATGATGCTACTCGTTGAAAATTGTCGTTGCAATAGTGGCGACGGCGTCGTTGATTCTGTTGTCGTGCTTGCCTTTGCCATCACTGGCGATGGTTGCCCATTTTTGTCGCGTCTTTTGTAAAATATATTCATACTGGAATATTCTGTAAGAGAACAAAATGGAAATTTTTTCCCTTGTAAACCCGATGTTACTTTTTTCCACACCAGTGACTATAATACGGTTACATCAATATTTTACAGTTTACACGAGCGGCTACAGAGAAGAAAAAAAAGAGAACAAAGAAAAAATCACCCATTTAAAGGAGTGACCGAGTTTCACATACCATCGATTTTTGTCAACGAAGACATTAGCGAATCCATTGATAGGAATGCTGCTGGCATTTGAGCTGGTCGCCGAATCGTAAGTGTTGCTGTATCATGTACCACGTAGAGTTGTGCGCGTCGCGAACCGTTTGTGCATACAACGATGCATTATCAATGCCGTTTCAAACGCCAATACAACATCGATGTTGAAGGCTAGAAGATATGCCAACATAAACACGTACTTACTCTTTGTAACCACACAGAGTTGAAACTTCTGTCAGGACATCAAACTGAAGAGAACGTTTCATTAATGTTTCATTAGTTGATGCGTCGTCGTGACATCGCGAATGCAAATCCACTAACTTGACTAAAGTCAAAATCCAGCTGCGATGACTACAATGTAATAATATGTATGAGTTTAGTGAAAAAGAACAAAATTTCCCTCTCCATAAGTATGAACCCTTCCCCCATCAAGGTTACAATTTTATATGTAATACATCCTTGAAATCAATCCAACAATTCCACTCTAAAAAAAACAAGAGATCAACTTAGAGTTGAAATTTAATACTTCGCGATAAACATAAACCTTGAAAAGTGTAGGTATCCACGCTTTAGTCCGTAAAATTTATTGAGCTGACTGACCTTGGACGTTGTTAGGACGTGACAATCAATAAACGATGTCGCATTTTTGAAATTTTCTTCATTGGCTGCCGTGATACCGCGAAGCACGAGGTCACTAAAGCCTTTAATAAATTGCACGGAGAGACCATAGGTGAATATTCCAGAGAAATCAAGGTAACAAAATGAAAGCGATGAAAACTGCAGTCCAAGGTTATGAAATTACGTATAATTCAACCTTGGATTCCACTGAATCACTCTGCAGATAAAAAAGATAAAGAGAATGATTCAATTTAGGAAATTACGTGTGATTCAACCTTGGATCGGACTGAATCACTCTGCAGGTACAAAAGATAAGGAGAATGAGTAATGCTATCTTATCTTAAAGCTTTTTATCGCCCCTCTCCAGCTGAAACTTTTTAGTATAAATGCTGGACATCAAAGCCCGATACTTCATCATTTGGAGTTGACTTCCAATACGATTGTAAAGTCTTTGTGAACCAAGTGCTGTTCAGGCATAGTAGTTGTGCACTCTTATAAAGTGAATAAATAAACAGTTCTTACTAAATTCAGTGTTCCAGTAATCTTCACAGTGTACACACATCTCGTCATCAACATATCAGTGCCCAAACAACTCTTACCTACCTGGACTTGAGTAAACACCTAGAGGAAAATGTTGGCGATTGTAATACTACTGTTTATTCCAATGGGAATGGCAGATATACCAATAGAAATTATTCCGGGTTCCTACTTAAGCAAGATAGATGGTATCACCATTTATGAGAAATCTTTTCCACTTACTTTTCTCATAAATTATCGGTTGCCTTCGCCACCAGACACTGAAATACAATCAAAAAATTGTCCAAAGTGCAAAAATACAACATTAAACCGTGGATTACTCAAATTGGAATCAGCCCTCCACAGCCAATTAATGGAACTGTATTTCGACGCACCTCACCAAACTCACCACAGGGAAAAAAGAGGCATTCAAGCATTTGGAGATTTCCTACAATGGTGTTGTAACGTGGTTACAACAGAAGACACTAAAGTTTTGTACACAAACGATGAAAAAATAGTTCAGTCTTACCATAAACTCAGGGATGAGGTTATTCACACCAATTTAGGCTTGGTAAACATGTCTAAAGAATTGGACTTATTTTCAAGCAATATCTATGAACAATTTAAAAGATTGAACAAAGCGGTAGATGAAATCCAAATTCAGTCAGATTTTTTTTCCGCAATCATGTCCAAAATCGTGAGTAAAATCTATTACAACTCATACTTCCAGTCTATCACCGCTCATTGTAAACAGCATAAACTCCACTCGGGATTGATTCCACCAGAAGTCTTGAAAGAGCAGCTGAAAGGTCTCAAAACTATAATAGAATCGAAAAATTACACGTTATCAGTTCCCTTACGCGAACTGGTAAAATACTATACAATGAGTATAGCTCATTGCCAAATTTCAAAATCCAAAATTCTAATACAAGTGAAAATTCCAATCAGAAAAACAAATACGAATTGGAAATTGTTCAAGCATATCCCCGTATACTTCAAGCATCTAAATGAGCTCTGTATTTTAAACAACGATCAAATGCTGATAGCATATGACAGCTCAAACAACGCTGTAAGAGAGATCTCTGGATCTGCTCTACAGTTTTGTAACCTAGACAAAAAAATGTGTTTCCTGGACTTTTTTGACTCAGCATACGAATCGCCGGAATGTGCAAAATTTCTATTACTCAGCAAGGAAGCCAGTCAGTTGAACAAGGTATGCAAGTTCAGGTGCGAACCTGCACATTCAAAAACGATGGTGCGAAAAGTTCACTACAACACATACATCATATCGAATCCTCAACCTACTTTGCAATTATTCAACCCAGGAGCAAATACCTTTCAGCCATTGAATATAAATTACTCCAACCCTGGAGCTATAAAAATGGTAATCCCCTGTCACATGGAACTACAAGAAAAAGGCCATCCCAAAAATCAAACAATCATCCAGCAGAATTTTCCATGTGCCAAGGACAAACTGAAAACAGTTACGTTAGACAGGATTGTCCCATTACAATGGTCCATCTTCGACTCCAGTAGTGTAGATATCCATCGAGGGAATCCCCATAAATTCAATAATCTATCCCAAATTTTCAACGAGGAATGGAAGCAGAACACTCCGCACTTTGAGATAAAACAATCAGCTGACGATATGAAGAAAAATTTACAGGACATAGTTTTGGATAAACTCCCATCCTCAATGTATGGAAATGCATGGTATGGAGACCTGATCTACCTAGCATGGCTAACATTATTAACTATTACTCAGGGATTAACATTATATGTATTTTGTAAAATTTTGATGCGTAGATGTCTATAACTTTTCGTCTAGATATGTCAAGTCTACTCATTGCGAAAAATTCCACAATATTTAGTCATTTTTCGGAAAATGTAATGACCTATATACTATATTATTTCAATAAAATGTAATGGGAAAGGGATATAAAATAAACAATAAACAATGGAGCATTTAAAAAGATATTGTGTGATTTATCCCGTTTTGATTTTATCCAGTCCATATTGATCCCGGAATTTATAAAAAATATTAAGTAAAATGCATTCATCCTATTATCTCGTCGTCCATGATGTCGTTTTGAATTTATTCAATATTGACATTGAAAACAGTAAAATGCATTCAACCAGTTGTCCCTTCCATTATTTGATCCTGTCTGTTTTTTTTTTAAATCACGCATTCAGCCCATCGTTATTGATGCAGTTCTATTTTCACAGGAACGTCTCTGATATACAATTGAGGCGCCTTTAAAAAAATAATCAGTCCAAAAATGAAATTTTATGGAAAAGTTAAATAATGTAGGTGCTCATATATATTTTGATTGAGGGCCGAAAATTCTGTTCGGTGCTTTTTCATTGCGTTCAAAATTCGAAGAAGAAAAGTAAATTCAATCGGCAAAACCCAAAAATTGAATTTGAAAAAATATCCAGTGTACTAGACTTATTGCTTTCTGGGTAAAATCGAATACGTCGGCACTCGATTACTTCACAAAGAGTTGTATTTCAATGCTGTCTAGACGTCGAGAGAGAAGAATGGGAATATACTTTCAGTGACGAAAGAACGCACTAGGTAGTTCTACCAATTTTTTCTTCCTTTACTAAATAATTGTTTAATTTTTAAGTATAACGTTTATAAATTAATTTTTAAATAAATAAAATAAAATAAATTAATTAAATAATTTTAAAAATCAAAGTTGAAACTCATGAACGTCTCAATTCATTAATACATGAACCAGTCGAGAACCAATTGCCAATTGACCATGTATCGATAACTTGAACGTGCGCGTTTCTGTAGTAATGGCGATGATGCATCGACGCACTAACTGGCGAAAAACCATGACAAAAAATAAAAAAAGAAGTAATTTCAGCGTAGCACCAATATTACGATACGCGTTTTGATCAACAATGACGTACCTAGATGCGTCGGTACAAAGAGCAAAGCAAAACGCGGCAATTTGTTAGCGTCTTGATAAACAACGAATGCGAATGAACAAATTATTCGACGACGAGTGCTCCTGACGACGTGACGGCTCCGGACACTGTTGACGACTGTCGCATGTTCGAGAATTCGGGATTTTTTGTTTTATTTGAACTCGCTAACTATACACGATATTCTTAGGGTAGAATTAATCGTTTCGTCGACTCGACACTGTTTGTGTTCCAATAGACAAACTAATGCGACGACGACACGATAGATTTGCAATACCTACTCGCGTGTGCATGGTGTAAGAGCATTGCGTACATCTATGACGAGAAACGATGCGCGTGAGAAGATGAAAAAATAAAATGTCACTCGAGTCTTCGATGGTCGTTACCATGTATGAGAAAAAATGTACAGAAATTATTAACGTTCACGTCACCGTTAACCTGGCTAACGAAACGGCGATTCGATAAAATAAACACTTCGATAACGTCACGGTAATTACCGACCTTAATAACCTACTCGAGCGATGTATGATTGTTGGGGGGGGGGGGGGGGGGGGGGGGGGGGGGAGAGGTTGACGAAGAGATGACGAAAAAGATTTCAATTTTTCGTGCATATATTTTTTTTCTGCGCGCGTGACAATGATAATACGCCTCACCGTCGCGCCTACATAGTACTTCTTACGTGTTTCAACAAATAACGACGTCGACGTATCAGCTTCTAGTGTTCGATCTCTTTGAGGGTGCACAACCGGTTACGTCACGTTAATGTGGAATTTCAGTTTATGCTCGTCTTTTGAGGCAAACGACATTATCGTCGTCGTCGATTCGATAGGCAAATCTTTAGACCTCGAAGAAGCATCGACGTTTGCAACAGATACGCTTACTGACACATCGGCGGTGTTGTCCAGGTCCACGATGATGCTTCTCTATGAGAATTGTCATCGCGATAGTGGCGACAGCGTCGTTGATTCTGTTGTCGTGCTTGTCTTTGTCGTTGACGATGATTGATCTTCTTCGTGTTTTATGTAAAATACTTATATCATTCATACTGGAATATGCTGTAAGAAAAAAAATTGGAAGTCTCCGCACTCCATGAACCCGATGGTGTTTTTTTCCACATCATCGACTAAAATACAACTTCGACGATATATCTACCTACTTAAACGTTACAGTGTGACTTCACACGAGCGGCTATATGGAGAGAGAGAAAAAAACAATTAAAAAAGTCACACAAATAGAGGAGTTTTTGTGAGTTTTACGTACCATCGATTTTCGTCAACGAAGACATTGGCGAATCCATTGATACGAGTGCTGCTGGCGTTTAAGCTGGTCGCTGAGTCGTAAGTGTTGCTGTATCGTGTACCGCGTACGGTCGTGCGCGTCACGAATCGTTTATGCGTATAACGATGTATTATCGAAGCCTTTTCCGATGCCAGTACGACATCTACATTAAATGCTAAGAGATACGCTAACATAAACACGTACTCTTCGTAACCCGACAAGGTCAAAACGTTCGTTAGGATGCCAAACTGACGACGACGTTTCGTTAATGTTTCGTTTGTCGATGCGTTGTCGTGACATCGCGAAGATTCGGTGCTGGCAGCAGTGCCATTGTCAGCGGCGGCAAATACCCGATCCACCAGACTAATGTCAAAATCCAGATAATAATTCAACGCGTATAACGTCAACGTTTCGTCTGTATTCTCGAGATTATGGGCAAAGCGAAGAAAGTCGATCGTGTAGAGCAGACGCGACGTATTTACGCACATCAGAGCCAGTCGGTTTTGATATTTTTTAACGAGATTGAAACGAGGTGCGCGCAATAACGATGTCCGCGTATCACGACATCCTGCTCCGCTGCGATCGCGTAAACGCGCTGTCTCCATCTCTTCGCTGAAATTATACGCGCTACCGACTATAGCGCTTGTGTTGGCGCCACGCATAATCGTATCGGTTATCGTTGCATCAACGCCGCCATCGGCACCCAGCCAAGATGACGACGATGTCTTCGGTATAATGCCGTTCGGGCACGAACCAAATAATACATCGTCGAGTGGCGTGATGTCTGAAAACGAATTAATACCGGCTATGGCTAATGCCGCGTAATCCGGTAACCTGGGCGTGAACGGAATGACAGAATCGCCGCCATTGCGATCTGGGAATATACGACCGATCGTGTCGCATTCTTCGTCCGCGTCGTGTTCAAGTACAAATTCGCGCACGAGACGCGCGTCCGAGGGCAACAATATACGCTTGGTGGCGTCCTCATGATGGCCGTTTGTAGCATCGACAAATTCGCTGGCTGTGGTACCGATCCACGTATCGACTAAACGTAATCGTTTCGCCGTATAATGATCGGCGGATACGTCGTTATTGCTGCTGCTTTCGTTTATCGAACGTATTAGAGCGTCGTCGTTTTTGCGCCGCATTGCCGCATTGTCGGTCGCTATCACGTCGTACGCATTCGGCAAATCGTGGTCATGAATTTCGCGACGCGTTCTACGTCTTCGTCGAACGTTGTCGTCTTGAGGTTTTTTTCGTCGTCCCACATCGAGCGGATTCAATACATAAGATTGCCTGTGGTGCGTGCGCACGTTATTCGTATCGCTAAATTCTTCTATGCTGGTCAACGACACGAACGCGTCGACGTCGACATTGCGGCACATAATCGTGCGTATCGACGATAAGCGTTTTCGATCGCCATCACGAGCACTATCCCTGTCCTCAAATACCCGTTCTCGTAAATCTCCGTTGGCGTATGCTATTTCGTCGTCGACGAGTTGCGCGTGCTGTAACGCGTCCGTCGCAAATTCTCGTACATCGTACGTGAATTGCGTTCGCTTAACGCGAGACGATTCTCTGATGCGTTTATAGTACTCGTCCACGTCTCGTTTGTAAAATCTACCGCGATGTTGCGCGTCGCGCAAGCTGCGCGCTCGTAATACGGTATGGTTTTTCACTGTATGTTTGCGTAAATCGTTCTGCAGTCGTATACATTCGTCCACGTGAGACGTAAACATTATCCTTTGTGCCGTAAGTACGCGTTGGCAAGTATGTAGTTAGGTACGCGGTAACAGCACTCTATTGCATCGCCGTTGCTACCAACGTCACCGTTGCAAACATCTTGACGCCGACGCGGATCTCGGTCAATGTAAATGCATTTCGTGTGATATAAAATAGCACGATTTATTGTTCTCCTCTCCAGCAAAGTCGTCTTTTGTTCGTTCGTTTATTCCTTCGATTTTTTTTTTTTTTCAACAGTATAGTTGATGTAAAAGAATTATGATGAACAAACACGTGTTCGAATCGCGAGCGTACAAACCATTCGAAAATTTTGATTCTATATAAACGCAGACGTTCGCGCTTCGCGACGATCGTCAACAGCTGTAATGATGAAATGCGTCATAGGTAATGCCTCATAAGGGTTACTACAATAGCGTACGCGCTATGCGCTACCAAGTGCGAGAGAACCTATTCCTCATATTGCCTCGTAATGACGCGACCACATGAGCGTGCCCAAAACACGCTTCTAGTGTGGAATTCCCTAAAAAAAACGAAAATGACGATGACGCGAGAGTGCACAAAATCACTCTGCAAGTGCGGAGAAAAAAACGCAAAATAAACTTTACGACGATCAAAGGTAAGCCCCGTGCTTACGCTCAACATGGCCGGAGTACAAAATGAGAGACTGGTAAAACGAAGGAAAGTCCCTTACAATACTTACCAGACACAAACAAAAAGTGATGTTGTGAGTTGTGCGCCAACCGCAGCGCGTTATAGTATATGAATAGGCACTTTTCGAGACAATGCTGCGGTGACAATATAAAAATATGCATAATTTGAGTAAAAAAGTACAAAATTCCCCTCTAGGTACGTAAATTTAACCCCCACAACATCAAGGTTACAATTAGAACCTTGAAATGAATCTAACACTCCACTCTAAACCTTGAATTTATTCGAACACTTCATTCGAACAGAATTAAATTAAGGTTTCAACTTTGAATATAGTCCTTGAAAATTTATTTCGGCGGCTGCCTTTGAACGTTGTTATGATGTGATAACAAACGAAAAATGTCGCGTTTATGAAAATTGTTTTCTTGGCTGCCGCAATACCGCGAAGCGCAAGGCCACAGAAGGGCTATTGAGCTGACTGACCTTGGACGTTGTTAGGACGTGACAATCAATAAACGATGTCGCATTTTTGAAATTTTCTTCATTGGCTGCCGTGATACCGCGAAGCACGAGGTCACTAAAGCCTTTAATAAATTGCACGGAGAGACCATAGGTGAATATTCCAGAGAAATCAAGGTAACAAAATGAAAGCGATGAAAACTGCAGTCCAAGGTTATGAAATTACGTATAATTCAACCTTGGATTCCACTGAATCACTCTGCAGATAAAAAAGATAAAGAGAATGATTCAATTTAGGAAATTACGTGTGATTCAACCTTGGATCGGACTGAATCACTCTGCAGGTACAAAAGATAAGGAGAATGAGTAATGCTATCTTATCTTAAAGCTTTTTATCGCCCCTCTCCAGCTGAAACTTTTTAGTATAAATGCTGGACATCAAAGCCCGATACTTCATCATTTGGAGTTGACTTCCAATACGATTGTAAAGTCTTTGTGAACCAAGTGCTGTTCAGGCATAGTAGTTGTGCACTCTTATAAAGTGAATAAATAAACAGTTCTTACTAAATTCAGTGTTCCAGTAATCTTCACAGTGTACACACATCTCGTCATCAACATATCAGCGCCCAAACAACTCTTACCTACCTGGACTTGAGTAAACACCTAGAGGAAAATGTTGGCGATTGTAATACTACTGTTTATTCCAATGGGAATGGCAGATATACCAATAGAAATTATTCCGGGTTCCTACTTAAGCAAGATAGATGGTATCACCATTTATGAGAAATCTTTTCCACTTACTTTTCTCATAAATTATCGGTTGCCTTCGCCACCAGACACTGAAATACAATCAAAAAATTGTCCAAAGTGCAAAAATACAACATTAAACCGTGGATTACTCAAATTGGAATCAGCCCTCCACAGCCAATTAATGGAACTGTATTTCGACGCACCTCACCAAACTCACCACAGGGAAAAAAGAGGCATTCAAGCATTTGGAGATTTCCTACAATGGTGTTGTAACGTGGTTACAACAGAAGACACTAAAGTTTTGTACACAAACGATGAAAAAATAGTTCAGTCTTACCATAAACTCAGGGATGAGGTTATTCACACCAATTTAGGCTTGGTAAACATGTCTAAAGAATTGGACTTATTTTCAAGCAATATCTATGAACAATTTAAAAGATTGAACAAAGCGGTAGATGAAATCCAAATTCAGTCAGATTTTTTTTCCGCAATCATGTCCAAAATCGTGAGTAAAATCTATTACAACTCATACTTCCAGTCTATCACCGCTCATTGTAAACAGCATAAACTCCACTCGGGATTGATTCCACCAGAAGTCTTGAAAGAGCAGCTGAAAGGTCTCAAAACTATAATAGAATCGAAAAATTACACGTTATCAGTTCCCTTACGCGAACTGGTAAAATACTATACAATGAGTATAGCTCATTGCCAAATTTCAAAATCCAAAATTCTAATACAAGTGAAAATTCCAATCAGAAAAACAAATACGAATTGGAAATTGTTCAAGCATATCCCCGTATACTTCAAGCATCTAAATGAGCTCTGTATTTTAAACAACGATCAAATGCTGATAGCATATGACAGCTCAAACAACGCTGTAAGAGAGATCTCTGGATCTGCTCTACAGTTTTGTAACCTAGACAAAAAAATGTGTTTCCTGGACTTTTTTGACTCAGCATACGAATCGCCGGAATGTGCAAAATTTCTATTACTCAGCAAGGAAGCCAGTCAGTTGAACAAGGTATGCAAGTTCAGGTGCGAACCTGCACATTCAAAAACGATGGTGCGAAAAGTTCACTACAACACATACATCATATCGAATCCTCAACCTACTTTGCAATTATTCAACCCAGGAGCAAATACCTTTCAGCCATTGAATATAAATTACTCCAACCCTGGAGCTATAAAAATGGTAATCCCCTGTCACATGGAACTACAAGAAAAAGGCCATCCCAAAAATCAAACAATCATCCAGCAGAATTTTCCATGTGCCAAGGACAAACTGAAAACAGTTACGTTAGACAGGATTGTCCCATTACAATGGTCCATCTTCGACTCCAGTAGTGTAGATATCCATCGAGGGAATCCCCATAAATTCAATAATCTATCCCAAATTTTCAACGAGGAATGGAAGCAGAACACTCCGCACTTTGAGATAAAACAATCAGCTGACGATATGAAGAAAAATTTACAGGACATAGTTTTGGATAAACTCCCATCCTCAATGTATGGAAATGCATGGTATGGAGACCTGATCTACCTAGCATGGCTAACATTATTAACTATTACTCAGGGATTAACATTATATGTATTTTGTAAAATTTTGATGCGTAGATGTCTATAACTTTTCGTCTAGATATGTCAAGTCTACTCATTGCGAAAAATTCCACAATATTTAGTCATTTTTCGGAAAATGTAATGACCTATATACTATATTATTTCAATAAAATGTAATGGGAAAGGGATATAAAATAAACAATAAACAATGGAGCATTTAAAAAGATATTGTGTGATTTATCCCATTTTGATTTTATCCAGTCCATATTGATCCCGGAATTTATAAGAATATCTATTTAAAATAGCGAAATTCATTCATCCCATTATCCTGTCCGTCATTGGTGCAGTTCTGTTTTCACCACCTACATCTCTGATCTACAATTGAAACAAAAATCAGATCAAATTACGTGAGAATGAGAACTTTTCAAATCTAAATTCGTGGTTAGTGAAAATGATACTATTTTGATTCTGTTTGAACAGCCTAGCTGACTGAATTGCCTTGTAGGAAAGTATAGAAATGTGTGCTTAAAAAGTGCTGTTTATGTAGGTAATAGCGGAGAGAGAGACTTGTAACCTTCACTTTCTAGTAGTTTTGTACAATCGAGTCACGAAAGTTACTGTTTTTCTTACGATAATTTTGTCTCGTATAATCGTGTCATTGTATTCTTTCTGCTGGGACACACGATCGATAGATGAAAAATCAAGTGTAGGTAATTGATTCTGACTACGACAACGACGGCATAAATGCTTGAATTGAAAAAACGCAAAAGGAAAAATAGTATGGTGTTTTCGTAAAGCGCTCAAACACGATCGAGAGGAAACAGTCGCGTTATATAGAATAGACGGATATCGAGTTTGAGAATCGATGCCTACTGCGGTCGCTGCGTCCATAGATATTATGCACAATTTTTCCGTGGACAATAGTCACAACAACGACGACGATAACGTAACTATGCTAGATTCTGGATTCGACGCGGATTCTGTGATTTCGGTCGCACCACCGGTATCCATTATGCGAAATGTTAACCTTAGCGGTGGCGGTGATAGCGGTAACCACCGCAAATCGCGCAAGAACAACAACTTATCGTTCAATCAATCAAGCGCCATGCGATTTTATCGAGCTTTCAAGGAAAATACGCCAGCGCAAAATCGCGAATTGTATGCGCGACTTGTGCGTGATAAACAATTGAACCACATCGCCCAAAGTCTGGATTACATCGACTACGACGATAATCATAATTTCAAAGTGTTCTGCACCGTTTTCGCTATGCTGCATTGCGCCTTCAAGCAATACGTGCAATCAGAAAACGCCAAACTAGCATCATCGTCGACGCATAGGAATGGACGGAAACGACGCAACAGCAATGACAGTTCCAACTCGGATGTGGCGCGCAACGACAATATGTCACCGTGTGGTAAACGCGCGAAATCCAATAAAAACGCAATTGTTGCAAAAAACAGTGGCGGCGAACGCGACGACAATAGTAGCTGCAGCGATAACGACGAAGTGAACGAGACAGTTGCTGCTGCTGCTGCTGCCACCATAGTCGCCAGCAGCGAAACGTTACACGCGAAAAATGGTGGCGCTGGCGTCGACAGCACGGCTACTCAGTCGCGCATATCGAATTTGCTGCAATACGCGCCCGAAGAATTGCTCGGCGTTAAATCGAAATGGGCCATGTTCGCCATAGCGGTATATTGTCTACGTCGTCATAAAATCAACGTGCTCGCTAAAACGATGATAAGGATTAAACGCGACGAATTCGCGTCCTGCAGAGAATTGGCTTTACGCATACAAGACGACGCGTTATCGAAGAATACGAGCAACGCGAACGCCAAGGATTTTACGACGGTATTCGACGAGAGTGAGCGATCGCGAATAGTCTTCTGTATTTTCGAAGTTTCACGAATCATCAACGACAAAAACATCTCCACGATCGCCCTCGATTTGGACTACGCGAGTTATTTGAGCACCGTTGATAAGTTGAAAGATTGCGCGATCGACACAATAGCGCCATTTCACGCGATATTCACGCGATGGGCGAATCAATGTGTGGCGCCCGCTTGCAAGAAGCAAAAGTTCACCATCATGTGCGAACGCTTCAAGGCAAATTCCGAAGAGACGGTCTCGCAAATTGTGCACGATTTGAAAGCAATGCCCGTAGCCGAAGAAATGACCGGTGGCGGCGGCGCGACGACGCAACGTCGTAAAATCGACCCGTGCTTCGATCCGGATCAAAAATATCACGTATTCAGTAAAGGCGGCCCGAATTGGTCGCTCGATGTTTATCCAGCACCCATCACAATCAACGACGTCAAGTACAATTTGTTGCGCTACAAAGGATGCGTATTCGATGTGCTGTCGATCGACGGTCGCTCGACCGACGATAGCAATTGGGAAGAGCGATTGGCCACCATCAAAGAACCTCGCATCACGCTGGAATACGTCAGCGGCAGCGAAATGGAAAAACGTTACAACAAAAAAATCGTCGGCGCATCGTGGATGAAAGACGGTCTAAGTCACTACAAAATGTTCGAGTTTCGAAGAAAAAATTAATAATTTTGTTTATTGTACTTTTTTTTCATTTCATTTCCAGGCGAATTTAAATTTATTCGGTGCAATTCTAGCTGCTTTTGTTGTGTATGTAGAAATAAGTACAAATATGCGTATAAAATGATGAGCAATAAAAATTCATTCGATATAGAAGTATTTAAGGTTTTTATTATTTCGTTACAATCTTACACTTCTTTCATATGTTGTCGCGAAGGCGATTTCTAAAAGCCAAAAATTCCATTTATAAAATATTTTAGTTTTTAGACTTTACTTTTACATATATCAGTATGATGTTACTTTATGATGATCGAATGAATTCAAGTTAACGTGTTTGTGAAAATAATGAAATAATACAACATTGAATAACGAAATGATTGAAATTATTCACTTCGTTATAATATGTTCGTTGTACACTTTTTTTTCACGATAAAATTATCATTCTTCAACCTTGTTCGAATCAATTATTGGATATTCGATAGTAGGTGTCGATATCTTTGCTGCTACTTGTTCTGTTGTGGTAATGTGGTTGCTTGTTTGGCATTACGTAAGTCGTGTTTCTCGTATACCCTGAAAATTAACATATAGCCATAGGCTACGCAATATTATTCAAAATTCCAACTGCTTGTTTGATGTCCTGCAATAAAGGGTATGCAATGAAACAATAAACACAAGTCGGGTAGCTGGATTTCTACTTGTAAATTTCACCATTTCCCAGTAAGCATTGTGTGACATTCGTCATCACTGTGATATCATTTTGTGACGTATAGATATGGTGATATTGCAAAATGATATTCCTGTGACATTCTCAGGACATCATATTTTTACAGTAAAAAATACCTTTCTAAGCAATATCACCGCAATATTATTCTGTGACTATATGGTGGCATTGCAAAATAACAGAAAGGAATATTTCTTTGATGTCACTGTGACATTTCATTGTGACGTATATGGTGATATTGCAAAATGATATTTCTGTGACATTTTCAGGACATTGCATTTATAATCTAAATACGACATTTCGTTGACTTTCTGAGCAATATCGCCATAATATTGTTCTGTGGCATTACAAAATAACATAGAGAAATATTTCTGGGATGCCATTGTGACATTTCCTATTCATTAGTGTCCACGCTGATGCTGCGTGCCAAAATAATCACTGCAATTATGATAAAAATGACCGCATTTTTCATGATACTGACCGAGTACAATTCTTTTTTTTCAGGATGCTGTCAATTATACGTAAAATGTTAGCACTTTCGATAGCCATGACGCTCGATTATGGATGGACTCTATGCACAAGACGAAAGCGAAGGAGAAGACAAAAACCTCTAGAAATACTTGGCTATGGATAATTGGTATGTTTGCATGGGTTTACCTACTATTGGTACCATTTTGATGAATAAAGTTTGTTCATTGCCTGACATCTTGCTGTATTTATAGCTCATATTAAGGGATTGGAAACCCGACAGCGTTTTAGAAATAATTCGATGTAAGTGTATGGATCGTGATTTATGTATATTCGTTGAAAAGATATGTACACACAACTGACCGTGAATTCTATAGGTACTTCATTTTCATTATAAACACGCAACTATCTACCAAAAAAAACACAACAAGATAATCAAGACGAATAATAATCGTACTTTGTTGTTATACTACCGGATGTGTACCTAGATAGACAACGACAACGTCGACGTTTTTATTTTATTATTATTATAATTTACAATCGCTGTAAACGCAATCTCGTATTTTCGTCGAAACCGCTTTGCGCGACGACGCGTTCATCGCTGCGAAATATCGATACGGATTTATCGGTACAGTTTTATTCGTCTCTGTGACGACGTACTCCGTATCTGAAGCGCGATTCCATAAACGACAGCCGTGTTGCAGTAAATTGCGTACCAGATCGGCGACAATCAGACTCATCGTGTCGATACCTAAATTATTCGCCGTCAATACTACGGCGTACGTAATGGCTGTATTTTGGACTAATTTATCCGCGTTTTCGCGTTTCAGATTATTAAAAACTACCAGCGTTGTCGCCTGATTGTGCAATTTTTGTACGTTACAGGCGAAAGACGCCAGTTTATTTTGTTGCTCAAAAGCTACTATGGATTCGTACTTGCTTCTATCGTCTTCTGTACATTCTTGCTCATCTTCCTCATCGTTGCTGTCGTCATCGTCATCGCATTCATTCGCATCGTTATCGAAAGCGCACATGGTATTCGTCTTGTTATTGGTTTCGTAATCCAAATATATCACTCGTACTAATCGTTTTTCCAACTTCTCGGCTATCGCTACAAAACAGGTATCTTGTTGAGCATCAGGATCGTTCATCGACGTTACATTATTCGCCGTCGACGACGTTGTGATATTATAGAGTAACGGCGTATCGTATACGAATACGTTACGAGTACAGATGTTGCGTTTTAAACAATACAACAACACTTCAACGTTCGTGTAGTATCGTATTCTGTCGCTATTATTGTCAACTACGTTGTCAGATTTTGAAATAATCGTCGCGTTACTTTTACAAAATCGACGGCGACGATTAGTCGACGACGTTGAATTCGTCGCATCGTCGTCTATGACGACCGACTGATTATTATTCTTCGTATCGTTCAGCGCATCGTTGGCGTAGTTTCCGCGTACGCGATCATCGAACGTGATGGTTCGGCGTTTACATGGTTTACATGCTGGGGTGTTTGTGTTTCGCGGCGTCAGTGTTTGGTCGTTGCACGTAGCAGTAGTTGCGACGCTGTCGGAATAAGTTGAAGTATTATACGACGACGACGACGTCGTTGATTTTCTCTTAATCGTCGAGGTAAGATAATCGAATATTTCTCGCAAATCGTACGGAGCGAGTAAAAAGGCAATATGGTGCGCTAAATTGGCAACGTTGGAATCTATTGTAATTAAATACGAGGACGACGACGGTGCTGTTTTCATCGATTCGATCGCGTTATTTGTTGATGTAGTTGTTGCCATTTTGAAATGTCTCGTCGTCGTCGTCGCTGTTCACGAAATTGAAAATTGTATCGTTTTCTCTATATACCTAGTAGGTACCTAGTGTACTTATGCTGATAGTACGTAGGTATATTAGCGACGAGACGCTTCAAACTGAACATTATCATTCTGCATTGCGGCATCTCAAAAGGGGCATCGACTAATCACCGTCACCAACAATATGCCGAGCATAATATTGACAAATAATAAAGGAACCCGGTGAACAAAAATTATATCCGATTGGATCCAATCAATAAGATGTGTTCGGATCCGATTTGATCCACAAAATGGCGGAATGCAATTGGATGTGATTGGATCCAATCTGATCCAAATGGAGGTGATGATATAGAGGATAAATAAATTAATAAAATCTAATCGATGTCCTGATATTGGTTTAAATTTGAGTTGATCTTTACAAGCTCTCAAAATAGTCGAAAAAGTAACGCAGCTTTCACTACGCATGCACTAGATGTAGACCCCAACATGTCGGCAGGATCTATGTGCGAAGGAGGTTCATCTCCTTCAAGAGAGGGAGGTGAAACCTTTGCCTTATATAGTTTTTTATTACACACTTTACCTAAGAGAAGTAAAAAAGCATAATTCGAAAATGAATTACATGCATGATGGGATCCATCA
>FIZT01017981.1:0-42964 GCA_900065295.1 Paracoccus marginatus | reverse complement strand
TATTTTATGCTTCCAAAGGGAGTGTAAACTGTCGATGTCGTTAAAAAGCCCAGGGGGAAGGGAAAAGCAAAAGCAAAACGAATTTTCATTTGCTTTTGCTTGTGGTTTTGCTTTTGGGTTTTCGGGATTTTTCCGATTTTTTTCCGGTTTTGCTATTTGCTTTTGCTTCCAATGACTGATCTTCACCTGCGAAAAATTATCAAAACCACAGAGACTCAAAATCCATTACGAAAATTTATTTTTCTAGCAAAAATTCAAATCAGTAATTTTTTTTTTTTTGGGGGGGGGGGGGGAAGGAAGAGAAAAAATGAGCTAAAAATAAAGAGTGGGTACTGGGAAATTCGTCTTGGAAAATTATTTAAAAACTTGACCAACAAATTCTGGGAATTTTCTTTTTTGAAAATTTCTATTTTATTCTGGGGAAATTCTTTAAAACTATAGGTATAGATAATTAAATTTTTTTTTTTGAATTGTTATTTTGAATTTTTTTTTACAAAATTCCTCTAAAATAATATTTTTTGCAATTTCTGCAAGAATTCAGTCAAAAAATTTGAAAAAAAAGTTTTGATTTTTTCCAAAAAGTTCTGACAAGGGAAGCCTCCGAACTGACACTAAAATTTTGCGACCAAACCAAGACAAATCGATAGAGGAGGTAAAAGTAACCCCAGAAATAAAATTTCAGGTGCTGAGCTGCCCCCCCCCCCTGGTTTTTGGGGAATTTTTGAAAATCAAATTTTGGGCATACCAGCTGAAAATATGAAAATTTCGCGAAATTGAGCTAGAGGTCTAAAATTTGGTTTACCCCCTAATTTTAACTTGCCATCTTGATGAAATTTCCCAGCTTGAAAAAATAAAAATATCGAGTTTATTTCAATGAATACCTAAAAAATTCAGTAAAAAATCAATTAAATTTTTCTGCATGAAAACTTTTCAAAAATTCACTTGAAAAATAATTTTTTGAATTATTTAAAAATTGAAAAAATCCAAGTTCAAAATTTACAGTCAAAAATGCAATTTCTAAATATTTGTAAAAATCCTCCAATTAAAAAAAAAAAAAAAAAAAATGATTTCGATGAAAAAAAGTTCTGTACGAATCCCACTGAGCTTTTCTTGGAAAAAGTTTCGAAAAAACTTGATCAAAAGCAATCCATCGATTGATCTACATAAACGTCAGAATGTAAGTAGATCACCACTGTGCCCTACGCTTCTGCACACAAACGCCTCTTTACCAAGGTGTAAATAGCCTTTAGGGATTGCGAAGATAAAAATTTATCGTTCATTCAACGGATTAAACAAGCTGCGAGCAGATTTTAAAAAACAGATATAAGCATTTAACACCTTTTCTCCCTCTTTTCAAAGGGGCACCCCGATGCGTAAATATGTCTGATGCATATCGCATCATCCCCGCCGTTTTCATGCAGCGTGGCCGATTCATCAGCCAGTATCGTATGTCGCGAACGAGGCCAGCGTATAGGAAAAGATTAATACTTCAATTGGGTTATTATAAAGATTGCAGATCTTTTTCGACACTAAAAAAATTATAGGCTTAAGCTGCACATATATAATACCTAAGAAATAAGGTGCCTATATTTTACTTTCTAATTTCGAGTTAATGTGAATTATGAGTAGGACAAAAAAAATTTTTACAACTCGTTTTTCTCTAACACGTAAGTAAATATAACAACTTCAGAAACAGACCTAGGCCTAGTCAATAACTGGCAGCTGGAGCTGGCGAGTACAGCGTTATCATTTTCTAATAGGTAATATTACAGTTGACTCGCAACTCGAAAAATATTGACGGTGGAAAAAAGAGGGGACACGATGAAACTATCAACACCGCTCGTCAATAATTAAACTGTACCTACAACAAATGCTCTACTTAACCGGTGAATTAAAAGGTGCTTCCGCCAAATACTCTCGAACCGAAGTAAAATCTAATATACTGGTCGCAATGATCCGTTTATTTTTTTCACCTATATTATACGCCAAATGAACCATTAAATTACATCCGATGTAAGTTGACCATTTTTTTTCTCACTCGATCGAATGGACGGTTTTTTAATTTCGAAAGAGAAAAATAAACAGCGAAGAATAACGATCACGTGAAGATGAGAGAAATACTTCTTGAAATAATTTACAGTTTCGAGCGTTACATAAAGTATGATTTTATAGTTTCTTATTTATCGATTTTACAAATCACCCGGGTACGAATTGGAATCGAGTATACGGCGCATAAACGATTACTCGTTTTTTTTTTTCAACACATCCGAACGGTCGCTGAGTCGAATGAGAAGGGATATAAAAAAAAGTGGAGGTTTTTGTACGACAGATCTAATCGGCGTTGTTCGATCTCCTTTACGTTTAAATTAAAATATAAACCGATGTAAAATATAGAAGAAATCTTGTTTATTTAGAGTCGAAAATGATAATACCGATGCTGCGAGAAGGTGGGTAATTTTCACACCTGTTTTCGTCTTATTCGATCGAGAAGTGCACGAAAATCATATACCGGGCGTATTTTTCAATCTCGGCAGCTTCGAGATAAAAAATTAAATTGACTTTTATAAATTGCTCGATCGTCATCGTCGGTAAATCTCGAGAGACGAATTTTCTACCACTCGTGAGTCGTGATGACTCACGCAGAACTGGTTAACGTCTCGCATTTATACGACAAGCTGTGCCAAGATCACGGTGGAAAAAATTTTTCGAAAATATTTTTCATTTGGTCGAAAAATGTTCAACTTCAACGATACGGAACGTAAGTTAAGTATACGTAACTTCATAAAATTATATTTATTAATACGAAAATTATAAAGCGTAAAGACAATGGCGTGCTGAGTGCCCATTTATTTGCGGCGTATTTGTGCGTCGGTTCACGTTAGGGTGGCACATATAAGATTAAATAAAATGGAGGAAATCGCCGAGCAACCGAATTTCCTCGGTGGAAAGCCCCGCTGCTGGCAACGGAAATCGTATCATAAATAACAATTTTCTAAATTTATACGAATCGCTGCGAATTGATTTATTTCGCCATAAGAGGGTGAGTTCTTTATATACCTAATATATTTTGTAAATATAAAAATTGTTTCGAACACGCTCTCGGTCTGGGTTTCGGTTATTAATTAATTATCTAATAAGAGAGTTTATATAGGTAGGTACGTAGAAAAGAGGTGTATATTTGATTGATTTTTAGCTTCCAATCTTTTCAATCTAATTATTATTAAAAAAAAGGTATTATTCGGCTCGACGATTGAATAAGAAAATATTATGTTAAACTACCTTGTACTTTTACGAGCGTGTCCACTTACAGAAAAACATATATACCTTGCGATTATCTTGATAAAAACACGAGACTGATATAAGGAACAACTCGCACCGCACCGTGCGTCCGATAATCGTATAATATCATTAATAAAACTACTTTTATTTTGTATGTACAACTATAGACTTGTAGGTATCAAATAGGTACGTGTAGATGTTCCTGTTCGCGGTAATTTTTATCCCTCTGCCTCTGGTGAATTCCGTTCCTCGTTGTTGGAATATTTTTATTTTTATCTTCCCCCATAAAAAAATCTACAAGTATCATTCCGATTTCTGCGTAATTTTGAAATTTCAAGCATACACGAGGCAGATTTCTAGGTAGATCAAACGTTACTGAACTGACGTGATGCGAAATGATACGCGGTTTAATAGGACGCCACTGCGCAATTGGATTCACAAATAGAATGGAATAACTGACAAGGAATGAATTCATTTAATGAAGAGGGCGCCACCCGGTCGTAAGTAGGCTGACGGGGCGCCACTTGGGGTTCGCCCCTTAACATCCCCTAAACAAACAAACAACTGCGCCTTCTGTTCTACGTTACCGCGTTTAACGCACTCAGGGGTTAATAAAGTACGAATACGTTATTGAAAGAGGAAGATGAACAGAAACGGTTGTGCGGTGAAATTGAAAAATGAAAATGATAGGAGTGGTACAGCCGCGAGAATTAGGATTATTCAGGGGGGGGGGCAGAAAATGAAATATTGTGAGATTTGTTTGTTTTCGTGTTTCATAAATTTTTTTTTTGAAATTGGATAAATTCGAATTTATTGTTTGTAGAATAAATTTCACGAAAAAAAAAACTCAAAAATTAAACCTGTCTGAGATATGGAAATTATAAAGGTAAATTTCTTTTTAAAATTATTTGAATCGGACACCCTCACCTCCTAAATTGTTCTTTTTAGTTTTTCTTTTTTTTTATAAGATTTTTTTTTAATGTAGGTAATGAAGACAAAAAAATTATTTTCTAATAATGCAAAATTTCAAAAATATTCTTCAAGAATCTGAAAGTAGGAATAAATTTTAATTATAAAGCCCTGAAAGGTTCAATTGGGGGAGTTGAAGCCTACTTTCAGATTCTAGGAGAAAATTTTTTGAAATTTTGCATCGTTTTGGGAAGGTAAAAGGTAGCATGCTCTGCAATATTTGAAAGAAAATTCAGGTTTCAGCCCTGAAGTCGCGATTCAGCCTAAAAATTATGGTATGAGGCATTTCGACTAAAATTTTAATTTTATCAAATTGAATCAAACAAAAAAATATACATAAAACATCAACTTTTTGAAAATTTTCTAAAAATAATTTTTTTCAAATGGAATTTCAAAAAAAAAATTTGGATAGGCTCTTGAAATTATTTTTTCAAAAAAATTCCAAAATGAATTTGAAGAAATTTTAAAAACAATTTCTGAAAAAAAAAAATGAGTAGGTCTTATGTTATAGCTTCATGCATGGAAAACTTTTGAAATTTGACGAGTTTAAAAAGCAAAATTTTGTTGTTTTTTTAAACCAAAAAATGAAAGTTTTGCTGATTGCTGAAAATGTCAATTTTTACTAAAAATGACGGTTTTTGCTGAAAATGTTAATTTTTATTTTAAAATAGAGAATTTTTACTAAAAAAAGATATTTTTTACTAAAAATGACGATATTTTTTTTTTTACTAAAAATGACAATTTTTTTACTAAAAATGACAATTTTTTACTAAAAATGGACACTTTTTACTAAAACTGACAATTTTTACTAAAAATTACGATTTTTACCAAAAATTACGATTTTTACTAAAGAATCATAATTCAAAATTTTTTAAAACTTTTTTCAATAAATTTTTCAAATAATCACCATTTCAAAAGTATTTTGATTTTTTTCAACATGCCCTGAGTAAAATTAATTTTTCAAAAAACAGAAAACTTCAAAATCTAATTTTGAAAAACAGGAGTTGATGACTTGATGTTTCATATTTCAATGCATAATATAACATTCAGTATAATTTTTCAAAAAATTTCGGATTTTTTTTTGTTTTGAAAATAAAAGTTCAAAAAATCAAAGGTATTTCTCTTCAAAGAGAACTTAAATTTAATAAAACATTTAAATTATCTTGGCAAAAAAATTTTTGATTTTTCGTTATTACGACTTCGGTATATCATCTCTGTCATGGGGGTTAAATCTCTCTACATTCCTAGAAACCGCGATTTCTTTCCAAAAACTAAGTAAAACGTAAGGAAGCAAGCAGCTGTAAAATTGAAAAAAAAATCAAAACGATCATTGATGACAAATTACAATTGAGAAAATTTTGTTTAAAAATTCCTCCCACACACATGTATTTCAATTTCAAAAAATTGAGTATAAATATGAAGGGGAAAAATTGGAAAAAATTATTCCTGAAAAAATTGAAAAAAAAATTATTTAAGTACCTAAGAACAAAAGAATCAGAATTTTTTCATTCGAAAAAAATAAGAAAAAACGTTATTTATCATACACAATTGTTGAAATTAATTAAATAAGCTACCCTTGTGTGAACCGACCAAAAATCCTTGATTCGTACCGTACTAGGTATTCCCACAGGAAAATTCTGGTTCGCGTAAAAATAATATGTACCTATTGAAAACCACACCACAAATGAATTCTATGCGACGATTTACCACACATAGAACAGATCACGGACGTGTTACGACATTCTGATGACTTGACAGCATAGAAAACACACGCCACATGCCGGAAATGATTTCCATCCCAAGAAGGTAATTTACGCCAATAATTTTTTCGATTCGTAAAATTTACCCCTTCCTGAGATGGTGTAATTCAACACGCATTCGTCAGTTTAGTTCATTTCGTACGTTTTTTTATCTTTTGGGCTTAACGGTAGATATAGATTCGAGAAAGTCAAAACATCAAACTGAAGCGGAGTTTGCAGAACATTTAGAAGGTTTCATCGCAGAGGGTTTACAAATTAAACTATTTGCCTATTTGCCAACATGTAATTGGAAGAAGTCATATTTTATAGATCGATCGAGTCGAACGATGAAAAAAAAAAGGGAGAATAGGAAATCTAAAATGGCGTACTTTAGGCATGATTAATCAAGCGGTACATCGAAATAGTCGTTCGTCTCGACACCATGATCAGCACTTCAGCACTTCCCATTTCTAATTGTCATTAATTTCCATCATCACCCTTATAAGAGTAATTTCCAATTAAAACGATATCTTGCCTTTTACATACCGGAAAATAACTTCCTATTATAAACTCGAATGGAAAAATCGTCTCTTTAGACGGTTTCGTGGCGGCGGTGGCGAAGTTTGTGAGGCGGAAAAATGACAAAACAGGTATACCAAGAAATGAACATATTTTTTATTCGAGACTTCGGAGACGATACCCTGAATAAAATTATATTTCAAATTTCGTTTCAAAATTAATCAATCTAAACGCGTGGCGATCTGGCGAAATCGCCCGATCAATCGATTGAAATCCTACCAAAGGAGCCGCCACAGCAAAGGCGACAACATTACTTGGAATAACGATTAGAAAAAGGACACAAGTACTACCTAAGACAACACGGGGAAGAATAACTCGTGGGGGACCACAGTGCTGTAACTATTTGTGGAATGTCGTTTATTCCGTACGTACGCAGACAAACAGTTATCTTTAACCAAAATCATATACCACAAAGAAAATTACGATTTTATTTGTTATTCACGTAAAAACATTAACGAAAAAAAAACTGGTTTATTATATCGAAGCAAGTATGTTACCTAGCATAAGATGCATTATTCCAAAGTAATGTTTTTTTTTTTTTTTTTTTTTTTTAAAAAAAAAAAAAAAAGAATGCGAATTTTTTTTTTTTTTTTTTTTTTTTTTTTAATAAAATAAAAACACGAATGCGAATTTGTTTCGTTAATTTAGAGTACCTAACTAAAACTTTTCGACAAATTAACCCACCTCTGTAGCATAAATTACCGTTACCAAGAAGATTGACGAATTAAAAAAAAAGAAAAAGGTACGCGATATAAGAAACTTAATCCAAATTACCTGCGGAAAATTCGCATTACAATGTAAAATTAGTTGAAATTATCGGCTTGGATTTCAGTAACCAAAATGTGTATTTCAATAGGGAAATTATGAAAATGTTTAAATTCATAGTTACGTTACTTTTTCGTTAGGTTGCATTTTCGGGTAGAAACAAAAAAAACTGTTTTTAAGTCGTGGGCATGTACGATGACCATAAAATAAAATGAAAACAGGGCATAAAATTGGTGCTTACTGTTATTAAATGCAAACGACTACCTGTGTGCAGGTGGAGTAAAATTATATAGACATTTATTATGGTAATGTAAGTAAACGTTTACCAACTACCAATGTGTAATTAGGTTAAAGTTGAGTCATAATTTACTTTAAGGGTAATTAATACCGACTTTTTACACGCGTTAAATTACCTAAAAAAAATTATTTTATAAACAATAAATTATTTACGTTGTATATTCGATAAATACACACTCGATGCGACATGCCTACCTATAATTTTCTTTTTCCACTTCAACATTGTTTTTTAAAACGTTCAAAGTGTAAAAGAGGAAAGAATACTTAAGAGTAGGTACCTGAATTAAATTTTTTTGAAAAAAAGTTTTCCTTTCATTTACACTTTATAATCTTAGGTGTTTACAGCCCGGCGAGTGTACTTGAAGTTTATAAGGAACTGGTTTAGAATGGTGAGGTAGAAATAGAAATAAGCAATGTTGTTTCGGTCACAGCTCAGGTTACGTGAAGGCGTAATTCATCGTCATGATCAATCTTCACACCAGCCACCAATATTCTCCTAACCTCTAACCTATAGATAATGACAACGCTTTTATAGTAAAATTTTGATTTTTACCTTAACATGCTGTAGTTAATAGCTATTATCTCTGTAAATGAATGTCAATCATCAGCACCGAAAAATTCAAGGATAAAATTAAAAATATTAAAAGAATATGATTTCAAGAAAAATAGTGTTAGGTAGAAGTTTTTCTTTGAAACATTGAATAACTGAGAAGATTAGGTAATTAAAATATTTAAAACAAAATAGTATGACCGTAAGTATTTCAAAAAATGAACATGTTTGTGAATATTTTTTTGCAGTTTTGTTTTACTTAAACTTTTATTTCACTGAAATGAAAAAAAAATCACTTCTATGACTACTAGCAATCCTAGTAGTGAAAATGGAAAGCTCAAAATCACGGCGAAACATACTATCCGGTATACATTGATGTCGTTAGTTTTGCCGCTCATTCATTCGCAGGCGTTCTCAAAATTCGCTATAGCAATCTGTTTCGCACTACTTGATCTATGGTGTAAACAGATAACAATGAGAATTGGCGAAAAATTTATCAATGAAAAGCCGTCGCGAAAAAGTTCACGGAGTTGCGCGTTTGTGCGAATTTCATTATTCCGCTATGTCTTATTTTTATTGATTACTTTTCCAACCTTGAAATTTGGTTCGGATTGTGGGTTGAATTGTTGAAAAACACCAATGACAGGGGCTCGTGTTTTTAAGAATGAAATATTTTTCGAACCTAACGTAAAATTATAAATATCGTGTGTTATCTGAAGTATTAATTTTTTGTCATGAGTAATAGTAAACAAAACGACTGGGTTTCGCTTATTATCAATAGATTCGAAGAACAAGTGAGTATTTAGCATACATTTATCCGAAAACTTTTCGCTACTGTGACGGAAACAATTGGGTCGCGTCCTAATTTCCGTGTTCACAGGTGGCTGACTACCTGGTACCTGGTTATATTTGGTGACTTTTAATAAAATACAAAATTCAACTTGTTTTAAATTTTCTAGCTACCGTACCGATGTGGAGTACAAACTTCCCACGCAAAAATCAACGCCGAACATATACAAGCATGGTTGGTAAAAATCAGCAAGTACAGATTCTCGCTCATTTTTCCCGGTCTCATCAAGATACTGACACGAGTCAACGAATCGGTTGGTAATTTTTGAATTTCATTTTTATTTATTTAAAACCGATCGGTTTCATGCCAAATGTAATTTCCAGACTTCGGTTCGTCCTCCTGGGTCAGATGTAGAAAAACACTACCAAGAATCTCAGCTGATTATCTTAGACACGCTAGAAAAATGTCTTGCTAATCAACCGAAAGATATGACAAGACTGGATGAGGCTCTCAATGTGAAATCTCTCTTAAGAGAAATTTGCCAATTTATAGGTGAATATTTTAGAAAATTGGTTTTTAAAAATGTGAAATATTTACGCAAATGTATTCATTTCAGTTTTGGATACGTCCACTGAGAGTCAGAATAATATTCGTTTAAAGGCTGTTGCATCAAAAGTATTGCACACCGTGTCTTTAAACTTTTTTAATGTAGTTTTTAATCGTATTTCTGGAAGGTAAGCTCTTGAATTTTATTCATTCGTGCTTCTCTTTCGATGAAAATCACTCGTTTTTTTTTCTTGTAGACTGGAAGAATTAAGCGTAAGTACTGAAGAGAAAGAAAATCAAGACTATGGAGATATAGAACTAATTCAACACATTAGTATCGATATTAATAGATTAATCAAATTACTTAACGGTTCGTCGTTGTTTTTACTCTTTATTAATTATAAATCCTATGCTTGAATTAATTTGACGGTGAATTATTTATGCAGAAGTCATTTCAAAATTTAAGTTATTGAAGAAATCGGCCCATGGACCTTTAATTAGCAGCTTAGAGGCAGCTGTTTGGAATTGGATGAACGCTCATCCAGATGAATTTGGAGAAATTCAAGTAAGCCCTTCAAATTTTGAAATATATGTATATATATTTTTAAAATTAAATAAAAATAATGATTTTTTTAAATTCAGAAAATACCGAACGAAGACTTAGCACGATATTGCGAAACACTTTTTGACATATTGGACGTGCATGCAGATTCTAAAAAAGGCAGACCATCGGTGTGGTCTTTACAATTATTGATGCTAATTTTATCGCCTGTGAGCATTCATTTTGTCACAATATTATTCTATAAATAACACGACTTTAATTCTATTTCAAATTTCCAGAAAGTACTTGAACAAATTGTAAATGCTGACTCTGGTGCTCCTTGCTCTCCGAGGCATAGTCGCAAAAAACAATTCGTAGATACTCTTAAACGTAACATTAATATCCACGGAACTGGAAAGCATCACGTGGAAACTTCAGCTATAGCTTTGGTGAAATTATGCAAAGCTTCAACTTATATAAATATGCAACATTCCAACAATATTGTTTTTACATTAGTTCAAACTGTTGTTAACGATTTGAAGGTAATTCTGGCCAACGATATAAGTCTGAAAAAAAATAATATGACTGATTATTAATATGAAATGTATTTCTTTCAGTCGTTGATGTTTAACGTGAACAAACCCTTCTCTCGAGGGCAAATTTATGCATATCATGATATCGATATTATGACTGAATGTTTCGTATCGTGCTTTAGACTCAAACCGCACAATACAGATGCATTGAAAGTATGCTTAAGTCCGTCTTCGCCTCCGATGTACCATTACGTTTTAGTCTCAGCTCTGTATAGGTATGAAATATTCAATTTTAATTTATTTAAAACTCCTGACTCTAAATGAGTAATTTTGTACTTTTTTCTTTTTGCAGGATTATTATGGAAAAAAGATTAGCATGGTGGCCTAAGATAGATCTATTTTACAACAAATCATCCGAACTAAGATCCATGTTCACAGATACGCTGAACAAAGTTACTCATGGTTTTATTACTCATACTCCTCTGCGTATGATTCAATCATTAACCCTAAAAAGTAAAGACTCGGCTTGTAAATTCAAAGACCGAGGAGAAGAAGTGCCTAGTCACAAAGCTCTACTATTAATGATGGTCAGATTGATACACGCAGATCCTATGTTAATGCTCAATGTAAGTTTTACTCAATCCACTCGAGCAACCGAAAGCTTAAGATTAATTGAAATATTTTTGAAATTAGAATCAAGGAAAACCCGGCCACGAAATTCAAAGTTCTACTTTAGAATTAATCAACGGTCTGGTCAGCTTAGTACCTCAGACAAATATGATCGACGTAGCCCAAGAAGCCATGGAAGCTTTACTAGTTCTACACCAACCGGAAAAAATTGAAATGTGGAATCCAGAGGCGCCCATTAACACCTTTTGGGACGTTAGGTAAACGTCTAACAACAATATTATGGAATTAATTTATTTATTTTTAATTCTGGTTTATTATGTATTTAGTTCCCAAGTATTGTTTTCAATTTCGCAAAAAATGATCCAGCACCAGATAGTGAATTATACAGATATCTTGAAATGGTTGAAGCAAATATTAATCTGCAGGAATGAATTTTTATCTAGGCACAAGGAGTATGCAAACGTTGGAACGCATATTCCTATTTGCAAACAAGCGCATATAAAATTAGAGGTAAATCAATTTTTCATTGTGATTATTATGCATATTTTTATTTCGAATGTTTTCAATTTTAATTTATTTTGTAAGGTGGTCTTCCTCATGTATTTATGGAGCACCAATATTGAAGCTGTGTACACATCGATGTCGTGCTTCAATTTACAATGTGAAGAGGCTGATATTAGATGCAGTTCGGATGAAATTACAGTTCATAGTTTATTACCTAATTATGCAGTTTACCAAGAGCTAGCTCAGGCTGCTTCTATGTTCAATTTAGGTATTTTCACTTTTTTTTTGTGTGTTTTTAATAAGTTTATGGATTATGTATATGCATGGCATATTCTATTCACGATGAAAAGATGCTTACATCCAGTGAAAATATTTTTTTTAACGAAATTAAAATTTTCAGGGCGAGCTCTCTTACAAAAACGTATCATGGCTATTCTCAGAAAATTAGAACATTGCGTAAACGGAGTCCAACCGGTAAAATAGCTCATTTTCATTCTGTTTCAAGTTACAATATAATTTGATTTTTAATTCGCGATTCGCTTATTTACAGGCCTGGGAAGAGACATTCCGTAACTGGGACGTGTCTACAAAATTTATATCAGCTTTTTCAAAAACAAAAACAGAAGATTTACCTTTGGAAGCATGTCATCGATCACTGGCCAAACGAAGAGCATCACAGCAAAGCTCCGAACATGACGTCGACGTAAGAGATGACCTTCATCAGTTTCCTCTGTGTAAGCATTCTTAATTAATTTTTAATTTTGCCTATCCAGGATCAGATTAATGAGTGGGCCAACATGACTGGATTTTTACTTTCTGTCGGTGGAGTCCTTTTACAGAACAAATCAGCGATGAAAAATTCCACTTCGGAGTTAGAATTCAAAAAGACATTTACGTTGCCTGGATCTTCTCAGGAAGTTCAATATTGTCCAGTTACTCAGTTAGTATTACTTGATTTCTTTTGTCGATTTTGAAAATGCATCTATTTATGTTTATTTTATTTTATTTTTTATTTCTTTACAGATTTATTAACCAGTTACTGAGGCTACTTCTCTGTTCTGGCGAAAAATACGGATTATTGATACAGAAACATATAAAAGAACTCGTTGGTCACGAAATGAATCCGTCCCTTTATCCGATTTTATTCGATCAAATTAAAGCGGTCGTCGAGAAATTTTTTGATCAACAAGGTCAAGCGTTGATCGACCCTGGTAATACTCAATTCATCGAGCACGTGGTCTATATCATGAAAATGGTTCTGGAAAAGAAAGTCGACGAGCCTTTTGAGAATTTTGGCGTCACTAGCATCGAAGGAATGATTTTAACCATCGTTAGGTAATTATTCACCAATGCTTGGTAAAATCCGAGTGTTTTCGTACCAACAATAAGGTCGTTTTTTGTGCAGATATGTTCGTTATTTGGATTTATCAGTGAATACGATCCATTTGAAGACAAAAATTTGTCAATTGGTGGACGTAATCATGAAACGCAGGGACGATCTGTCCTTCCGACAGGAGATAAAATTTCGTAATAAAATGGTCGAGTATTTATCCGACTGGATTATGGGAGTATCGCGTCAAGTGTCTCCATCGTCGTCCGTTGATGTGTCTACAGTTACCAGGTACATCATTTGTTTAAAAGTGGACATTTTTTGGAAGGATTGAATATTGAAACTGAATTTATGTATTTTACAGTAGGGATTTGGATCAAGCTTGTATGGAGGCTGTAGCCGGACTTTTGAGTGGACTGCCTTTACAGCCTGAAGAATCAGATAGGGGTGACTTGAACGAAGCTAAAAGCCAGCTCTTTCTGAAGTAACTCATTAAAATGATGAAATACTCCAAAAAAAAGTCTCCATCGTAATACGATGATTATTTACAGATACTTCACGTTATTTATGAATTTATTGAACGATTGCGCGGATGCGAGTCAACGTTTGGAGAAAAATTCATCGTGGCAGGAAAACGAAGCGAATAAACTGAACGCATTGAGAACCGCGATCATACAGGCTATCTCTAATTTACTCTCGGCTAATATAGATAGCGGCTTAATGCATTCCATTGGTGAGTGATATGGCGTTTTATGACTGCGTGATGTCTATTGTTTATCATCTTTGTTTTGTGTTTTTTTTTTTCAGTGGCTACTCATCACGTTGCTGAACCTTACACCAAACGGGATATCATGATATCGGAAAATCTGATGGCTCTATCACCTTTCGTACCGACTGATTTTAGTTACAGTAAAGATACCCAAAACAGAGCAGCGTTTATGGAAGTGTTAACTAAAATATTGCAACAAGGTGCTGAATTCAATATGTTGGCCGACTCTGTTCTGGCAGATCGTTACGAACAGCTTGTACAGCTCATTACGATGATTAGCGATAAAGGCGAATTACCTATTGCGATGGCTTTAGCCAATGTAGTCACTACGTCACAAATGGTGAGTCATTTTAGGACTCTGTTTGCTGAATAAAAAAGTTATTACTTTAAATTAATTTTTCTAATCTATTTTAGGACGAGCTGGCTCGCGTTTTTGTTACCATTTTCGAAGCTAAACATCTACTGTCGCCTTTGCTGTGGAATATGTTCTATCGAGAGGTCGAAGTCTCCGATTGTATGCAGACTTTGTTCCGAGGAAATTCACTGGGGTCGAAAATAATGGCTTTTTGTTTCAAAATCTACGGAGCTAGTTATCTTCAGAATTTACTAGCTCCGTTGATACAGCCGTTGATCGACGGAGAAATGAAAAGTTTCGAGATTGATCCGGCTAGGTGAGTACTTCCTCCTTTTCTCGAATCGTTATGTATTATGTATTTTACGCACTTTCACTAAAACAAAATTTATCAATTTTAGGATGAATCCGAACGAGGATATTGAAGAGAACAGAGTAAACCTGACAACATTAACGCAGATAGTTTTCGATGCGATTGTATCGTCTGGGCCTTCATTCCCGTCACAATTACGCAGCATGTGCCATTGTTTATATCAAGTACTCAGCAAACGGTTCCCTCAAGTACCTCACAGTAACGTGAGCAGCGTCGGAACTGTGATATTTCTTAGATTTATCAATCCAGCTATAGGTAATTTTTGATTCGATACGGTTTATGGATCCGGATGAAATCCACTTTAATTATGAATTTTTTCAATTCAATATTCGCAGTATCTCCTCAAGAATCTGGTATCGTCAGCGTCACCGTACCAACACACGTCAAACGTGGCCTCATGCTCATGTCCAAAATCCTACAAAACATCGCCAATCACGTTGAATTCAGCAAAGAGCAGCACATGATACCGTTCAACGATTTCCTGCGACATAATTTCGAAGCCGGTAGAAGGTAAACGAATCAATGACGACCCACTAACGTGTGCTCTTCACTTCTGCGTATCATCTAAATTTCACCCGTTTCGTTTAGATTTTTCATAAAAATAGCCTCAGATTGCGAAACCGAAGACCAAACACCGCATTCGATGTCGTTCGTGAGCGACGTAAACGTCCACGCTTTGCACAGACTGCTACACCACCATCAGGAAAAAATAGGCGAATATTTATCCAGCAGCAGAGATCAAAAAGCAGTCGGACGAAGACCGTTCGATAAACTAGCCACTCTTTTGGCGTATTTAGGACCACCGGAACATAAATTTCCTGAATTGCAGTAAGTTGGCCAAGTTGCGAGAAGGGTATGATGGAAACGAACAGGTGATTAATTCGAGCAGTAATGACATTTCGCGCAGATGGAGTTCGTTAGATTTGCCCGGCTTCGAGGGCGCTATTGGTCAACCTTGGCTGGGCGCAGAAGAGTACAAGAGTATCAAGAATATGAATATTTTCTACCAATATGGTAACTCGAAGAATAACAATCCTGTCTTTTATTACATCGCTCGAAGATTTAAGTACGTTTTTAATAAATAAATAAAAAACAAAGTTTCGTATAGTACGATTGAAAACGTAGTGATTTTTATATGTCATGTAGACACGAAGAAGTCAGTAATGAGAAGTTCATGATGTACGTGATACAAACTTTGGCTCCGTATCAGCATGCTCCGTGGGAGTTGTTCATCGATTTTACTCATACTGGAACCGAGAATAGATTCAGGTAATGGAGTTTTTTCTGTGAGACCGGAGACGGCTGGAAAATTTTATTTCAATTACTGATTTGAATATTATAGAACTTCGTATCTAAAGAATTGGATGTGTTGTCGAGGTGTAAATCGAAAAAATCTAGTTTTCGCTTATGTTTACAATTGCAACGGATGGGTACGAGAATATTCGAAATTTCACGAGAGTATTCTGGCTCCAATCAAAGTAAATATCACCTATACATATTCTCTCTTACTTGAAGCTTATTCCAATCAATGTAATGTTTTAAATTATGTTTCAGTATTATCGAAATATCGTTTTTATGGAATCAATCGCCAAAATTGGCGAATACATCGCCGCAGATCAACAAAAATTACCCGGTGCTACGTTAGCTCTCGAGGAAGACCTCAAAGTATTCAACGGTGCATTGAAATTATCTCATAAAGACACCAAAGTTGCCATAAAAGTAAATTTATCTTTCGAGTCGTGTTTGAAATAAAATCCTTTGTTGACTAATTCCATTTTTATGCTTCCAGGTGGGTCCTTCTACGCTGCAAATAACTCATTTAGAAAAAACCAAAGTGCTTTCGCATTCGGTACTGTTGAACGACGTATATTACGCGGCCGAAATTGAAGAAGTGTGCTTAGTCGACGACAATCAATTCACCGTCACCATAGTAAATGATTCGGCTCCACTGTCATTTATTCACAACGATTGCGATGTCATCGTACAATCAATTATCCATATCAGAAACCGTTGGGAGTTGTCTCAGCCTGTAGGTTTTTAATTTGGAACTATTTTTTGATTTTAATTTTTTTTAACTACTACGAGATCAAATTTTTGCAGGAATCAGTCAACGTGCATCATAAAATTAGACCAAAAGACGTACCGGGAACGTTACTAAATATGGCTTTACTGAATTTAGGTTCATCCGACCCGAACCTAAGGTCTGCAGCGTATAATCAGCTATGCGCATTGACAGCCAAATTCGATCTTAAGATTGAAGGCAGACTTTTGGAAACATCAGGTGAATTTTCCCCCCAAATTTCGCTCTACCTTTTGATGGAATTCATTCACAATTTTAATTCGAATTTTGTTGCTCGTAGGATTGTGCATTCCATCGAATAATACCATATTTATCAAGTCAGTAAGCGAGACTTTGGCGACGAATGAGACCAGATTGACGTTGGAGTTTTTAGACGAATGTATTCAAAGCTTCCAGCTGTCGAATATTGAAATGAAACATTTGTGCTTGGAGTATATGACACCTTGGCTGATGAATTTGGTGAAGTGAGTTGAATTTTAACGTTTACTATGATTTTCACTCCAATTCGTTTTCTTGAAATTAAAAAAAAAATGATGTTTCTTTGTGTATTTTAAAATAAATTTTAAATTAAAATTTATGTTTTATAGGTTTTGCAAATCAACAGACGAAACAAAAAAGACCAAAGTAATCCAAATATTAGAAAAATTAATCTCTCTGACTATACAAGAAGTCGAAATGTACCCTTCGATCCAAGCTAAAATATGGGGCAGTATCGGAAAAGTGAGTTGAACGTTCGAGCGTTTCAAAAAATTCTATCACATTCTCGACTTTATCTTTTCCTTTTTTTTCAGGTTTCCGAATTGATCGACATCGTATTAGAATGTTTCTTAAAACGAAGCGCCGAAGCTAGAATAGGCTCGCCAGTCGTAGAAATTCTGGCCGATACCGCAGTAGCCTTAGCTTCAGCAAATGTACAACTCGTCGCCAGAAAAATCATCAGTAAATTATGCTCTGTAAGGGAAACTCCCTAGATCTAGGTTTACATCTTTGGAAACGAATATTTCGAAATTGATCGATTAAATTTTTTTCAGCTTTTCGAACAAAGTTGCATATCGCCGACGCAGAATTTAGAAAATCACGTTTTATGGGGAGATATCATGATATTGTCCAGATACCTGCTGATGCTGTCGTTCAACAATTGCTTGGATGTGATTCAGCATCTTCCCTACCTCTTCCATACGGTCACTTTTCTAGTGAATTCGGGTCCGGTTAATATGAAGGCATCTATACACGGATTGGTGATTAATGTGATCCATTCTCTGTGCACCTGTTCCGAACCTACGTTCTCAGGTAATTACACCGATGGAAATTTATTTAAAAATTTATTACATTTTTCAATGGATGTATTGTTGTGAAATTATAAATTTAGCCGAGACGCAGAGAGTATTACAAATGAGTTTGGATGAGTTTTCGCTGCGAAAGTATTATCCTTTGTTTGGCATCAGTCAAGTAAAATCCGCATCAGTGACTGCTTTTAGGTACCATTTACGTCAGCCTGACAGTAGAGCGAATGATTTTAAATTTGGTAACAAAGCGTAAGTAAATTTTGAGCTTGATAGTTAGTGCCTAGTTGAAGTGAATTATTGCAATCAATTTTGTTTTAATCATAGGCCTGAAAAAACTAACAACGGTCCCGATAACGAACGTCTTAGTTTATCATCGCTCGAAATCATCATAGACGCTTTACTCGAAATAATGGAGGTAAAGATTTCTCTCGTTTTAAAAATTAGTGAAATAATTTTATTTATTGTACTTGATTCGATTCCTTTTTTTTTTTTTTTTTTTTGTAGGCATGTTCTAGAGATATTCCAAATTGTGATTGGTTGCAAACGTGGACAGAATTAGCTCAGAATTTCGCCTTCTGTTACAATCCAGCGTTGCAACCGAGAGCGTTGATTGTTTATGGTGTAATTTGTACGTAAATTGATTAATTTTTTTTTTTTTACAAAATGCATCGATTTTAATTTCAAAATTTTCATTTCAGGTAAATCGATCAAAGACCACGATATCAGGCAACTACTAAGAATACTCGTCAAAGCTCTGGAAAAATCCAACGATTTGACTTCGATTGAAGCTCCAATCGTGTGTTTGACACGACTTCAACCTTTACTCAGACCGGTGAGTGGTTGTATTTTTGGAATGTGTTGGAATGGAATTCTAAAGAATTTATGGTGATTTTTGTTTAGGAATCTAAAATACACGGTTTTCTATTTTGGATTGGCGTATCTGTGCTGCAACTTGAAAACGAGCCACTTTTTGAGACTGGGTTAGCCTTAATCGAACAAAATTTACATATCTTGGACTCGCAAGGTGTTTTTGAAGATAGAGTAAGGAAAATTCGATGTCTCAAGTTATTAAAAAAAATGTTTTTTTAAAGAAAATGATAGCTTATGTGGAATTAAATTTTATTTACAGCCGTTAGATGTATTTATGATGTCAGCCAGGGAACCTATTGAAGAATGGTACTTCCGAACTATGGACGGGGAAGTAGGCTTGAGTTTTAAAGGTAATATATTTTTTTAAAAATTCAATTGAGAATTTTTTTGTTTTTTTTTTTTTTTAAATAACAAAAAGTAGGTATTTAATCCCCCCCCCCCACAGAAATGACAAATTTTAGATTAAAAAAATCAACATTTCTTAAAGTTTGTTTAAAAATATCAAATTTAATTTTTTTTTTTAAATAATTGTATTCCAGAAAATTTCCACTTCGCTTTAGTTGGCCATCTAATCAAGGGCTTTAGACATCCTTCCAATGCTACAAATTCAAGAACTGCTCGAGTCCTTATGTTTCTACTTTCGATAATCGCCAAACCCTACAAAAGAGATAAATTTGAAGTCACCACCGAAAGTATAGCCTATTTGACAGGTGTGTATCTCTTCCTATCCGCGAAGAAATATATTTTTTAAAACTTGGTTTTATAATGACAATATTTTACAGCACTGGTGGCCGTCTCCGAAGAAGTGCGTAGCAGATGTAGATTAAAACACATAGAAACGAATTTCGAAAACGTCGATTCGACCTTCCAACAGGTGCACATTTACCTTAAACCATCTGCAATCGTTCCATAAGGAATATTTTTCTAACCCAAGATTTGTCTACAGCCTGCTGACTTGACCATTGACATTTCGCCGACCGGCTCGATCAACGGTATATGTACGAGAAGGCAAAAATCGTGGGAATTATTGGATCAAAACTCGATCAAACAAGGCTGTCGGTACCATCAAGACCTGCAGACGACGACTACGACAGCCGTTTACAAAAACAAAAATACCTTAGAAGATCACCTTTACTATGAAAAAGTGTGGAAAAGCTTGGATCTAGGACCACCGCAGCCGCCACCTAGACCGCCTCAAAGATCATCTTCGTTGTCCGGTCAGAGTGCTCCTTTGTCCGAACCGAAGGTAGAAAAAAATATACCACATTGGGAAGCGAATCGACTGAAACGAGATAAGGAAATCGAAATTTTATATTTTTGTCCTTAGGTTCGAAGTGATCGTGCTTCTGTATCAAACGAGAGTAATATTTTACTCGATCCGGAGATAATTACCGATAGCACGATACAAGTGTTGACCTTAACTGTTCTGTCTACTCTGGTGAAGTATTCGACTGATGAATCTGAGACGAGAATTTTGTACCAATACTTGGCCGACGGGTCGGTCATGTTTTCCAAAGTATTTCGCGTAGTGTAAGTGGTCGATTTTTAGCATAATATGTGATGTTTTTTTTTGGGGTCAATTTTTTAACCATCGGTGGTGATTTTTTTTTAGGTATAATTTATTAGACGCCAAGTTGACGAGTATTTTGCAATGTTGTCACGATCAAGTGTTATTAAATTCGGTCCAAAGTATCATACATAACATGATAGCGTGCGAAGATACCAGTCAAGATCATTTGTATTATGTGCATACTTGTGGATTTGGTGGATTGTGGAGATTTGCTGGACCATTTACTAAGGGAAAGACCAATCCTCAAGTATTAGGCACAGAAATGTTCGCTAATTATTTGGAAGCTATCGTCGAAACTATTCTACCAGCTGAAGAAGGAGAGACTGGTATTTCTCCTGATCCTTCGACGACTGTTTCGCTAATAACTTTAGCCTCTCCAATTGATAAAGGTATACACTACAGTTGAAAAAATTTTGGTTTTCGTATCTAGTTGTAACATTTAACATGATTTTGTTTTCCAGAACACAGTTCCTCTTAATGCGTTAATGTGAGTAATCTCAACGGTTTGTGGAAAGATCTGAAAATGCATTTATTTGTACCTACCTAATGTCTTACCTATTTAAGTATTGATTAATTAATTTTTTTCAAATCATTCATGACTTATTGACCCAATGTTAACTTTTATTTCTGTTATTTCACTGTTTTCCTTTTTTTTGTTTTTTGTTTATTTCCTTTTTTGTTAGCTTATTTACAACCTGAATCTTGTGTTTCCCTCCCTCCCCCCCCCCCCATTTATATCGTGTTCTTGTATTTTTAATCTTCCTATAATAAAAGGCTTGACTTTTGTTGAGTTTTTGATGAAAATACCTTCAGTCTCAGAATAAAATACGTATATTCGTATAAAATATAAAACCAATAAAAACAATAAAAATGATATGCAAATGGGTAATTCAACAAAATAAATCGAATAATAAAATGCGAAGGTAAAAATGACGACAAATCACACCTAGTAACAGGTGACGGTAAGGAAATAATCAAGTGATCGATGGCGCCAAAACGCCACTGAATCGAAGACTCTCAATACCTCCATGCAACGAGCACACTTTGGAAAATTCGGCAGCAGTCAAATAACGGCAGATCTGAAAAAATATATTTTCAGGATAAATAAACAAACGTTCCGAAAAAGGCGCTGATGTTTTCTAGAACTTACCTTAGCAGTCTCCCGTGGTTTATTACCAACTACGACGATCATTTTGTTTCTATTTTCTATCAATATACTCAATTCTGGACCAGGAGATATGCCATCGCAAATATTATCCTTACTGAAATCGATCGACTCGTAGGGTATGTTTATACTACCTCGGATTGCTTTCTCCGAAAATCTGATTTCAAAAATATTCTTAGTAAGAGTAGCACTACCGATTGGAGTAAGTCGTAAATAATACTCACTCTGAGTTTGTTCTTGAGTCGATAATTAGAAGAGTAGATCTGGTATTTTTGGAGTTGAGCAAAGACAAAAAATCAGTAGCACTTATACGAGGATTGGTTTCAGTCTGCATCTCTTTGAGGACTGCGTCGGTTATTTCAGGATTTGAGTTCAACTGATATTTACGATGAGTTATACTTTCCGGTGTTTCTTCGAATAGTTTAGATGAATCTTTGACGCACCGTTCTATGTCTACCTCTGTTCAAACAGTACAATTCATATTAGAGAATAAATACTTGTATCGTAAAAATTGAGAAAGCTTCACAAACCTGGTAAATCAGAGAAGAGTAGAATGCATTCGTTGAATCCAGAAGCCATCAAAGTATCTCTAAGCTGTTGCAAAATTGCCAATCCAACAAATAACGGATACGAGGCGTCTCCCAATAGAAGTCTGTCCCATAAATGGAAGATTTTATGCAGAGGAAAAACATCTATATAAATAAAAAAGAGAGACATTAAACAAACTCGTACAAATCTACTCTCAGCCGTAAAACGGTGTCAGTTTATTGATACTTACGTGAAAACATAGTTAGAAACCACGGTATAGCGAATAATTCTGGTACGAAATTAATTTCGTATAAATGATTAGCGAGTACCGGATCGTGGAAAGCGATTAGTTGAGAAAACTTGAGCAGATATTCTTTTATCACAGCCGAGTTATCCTTTAGGAAAAAATTGTGTAGGTATTTGGTAATGAAAATTTGAAAACAAGCGTAGGCTCGAGCTAAAAATAAAAAAGAATTAACCAAGACGCTTTTCGATAGTATACCGATTTATAAATAAAAATCCAACCTTCGTTATTGAAATTAAGATACAAAAAGGGAGCACATAACGAATCCAGCCCTTGCCAGTATACGTATTTAGTATTGCTGACAACCCAAGCTTTCAGAATCCTTTTCAGTTTTAAATGTCCTGTCTTGGATGATAGTAATTCGTTGTATTGATGACAGCGTGGTATATCAACTTCAATCTGTAAAAAAATTGAGTTCATAGTTGTTTTTAGTACAGTGTACTATTAAAATATTTCTGCAGTATCATTCTTCACCTGTCTATCAGTAGGTATCGAGGTTTCTTTGTCAACAACGGTATACTGATTTTCGAGATCACCTCGAACTCCAAGCAGAGCAGCCCATATTTCACCTCTGAAAATTGGAGGTATGTCTTTTTTAGCTTCTGCGCATATTTGAGTCGCTGTGTAAGGATATCCCTACAAAAACGCAGATTACGTTCAGCATTAATTTCCATTTCTTCGCGAATTTGAAAAATAGCCATAAATGAGTGAAAGTACCTGAAGTAAACGTTTATACCAAACAATACGATGGAACTGATGTTCCGTATCTCGTTCTCTTATGACCAAAGGAAGATTATCGCAGCTTTTACTTTCGAAATTATTGATGAAATGTGACCTGTAAGATAAATTTCGTTGCATGCATACGGCAATAATTTTTTCTAAAAAACCGAACCAATTCTTATCGCTACAAACCGTATTTCAATTAATGGATAGTAAGCATCGGTGTTGATATGCTGTAATCTAGTTAATAAGCCATCCAGTGGTAAAGGAACAACTTTCAAATCCAACATAGCAGTTGAATCTTTAACGTGACCGAATGTCATTCCTTCTAACAAAATCAAACTAAAAAAACCACACACCAATAGAATCAAATATCACATTAGAAATACCATAACACACATTCAATTCTTACTTTGGCATCGATAGTATTGGAGGTTTACTTTTAATAAATCCATTTCGTTTCAACTCCGAGTGAGCGTCTCCTCCGGCCAATCGCCATAAGTGGTATAATTCTTGGAGATCCCAACTATCCAACGGATGCTCCAGACATTTAGTTGTTTGTAAACTATAAATTAAGATGGTATCAAACTTCAACGTAGATCAACGGCAAAAAAAATTAAAACATAACAATATTTACTAGTTAAATTCGTCGATCAGAGCTTCATTCATGTTTTTGAATAATTCGTGTTTCAATAATTCTTCCGGCGTAGGTCTATTACGACAATCGATTTGCAAGCACGATTCGATAAAATTTCTCAGATAGGAATCCATTTCCTGATACAAACCATCAATTACACATCATAAAAAACATAGAAAATGGGAAAAGAATCGAAACATTACCTGGTAAATATTCAAACTATCTGATTCACGAGCCAAACGTTCCAGTACGTTGTCGCAATAAATAAGCGATAGAACTTTCCTTAAGCATTGACTCAATTTAAGCGTAGGCCACAACGGTTTTTTAAAAACTACTTCCGTCAAAATAACACCCAGCGACCACACATCTACTTTTGGACCCGAAACGTAATCTGGATTAGATGACGATAGTAGAACCTCTGGTGCAGTATATTTTACTGAACTATATCAATAGAAAAATTTAATAAATTTATAACACAGAGATGCGGATGATAGAGAAATTGAATTTACCCGATAGGAAATTCTACATCTTTCCCACCATCGGTCATATGATACAGTCCATAATTGAATAATTTCACCGTTCCTTTTTCATCGAATAGAATATTCTCCGGTGTTAGCATACGATGAACCAAACCGAATTGGTTTAGGTAGTTTAATCCTTGCAGACATTGATATGCTGTTCTAATGTGATCATTACTTTCTTCCCAGCGTAGATTTCTATCATAGAATTCTACAACTATTAGCAAGCGTTCTGTAAGAAAACGGAAACGGATTTGGTTAAACAAAAACTTGAAAAATTTTCAGCTCGGTGCTTTCAAACCTATACTTACCATGTTTTCCACGGATAAAATCTAGGTATGAAACGAGATTGTCGTGCTTCAAAACCTTCAAAATTTGAGATTTTCCGAGAATACCGATGGATTTTGGAGTCAACGGTAACCCATTACTGCCACAGATTTCTCCGGTGTGCCTTAAAGCAAATAATGTCTGAGCGCCGAACTTATTTCTAACTGATACCTTCGCCGGCATTACGAACTTATGATACAACACGACTCACGAAATATTTGACTGAAGGGATTGTTAGAAATTCGAATTAGAATCATGAATGAAATAACAACTCAGAAAATTAGTAAGTAATTAGGTATTCATAAGTGTATAATGAAAAATGAGAACTAATTACTAGGAGACGAGTTGAGACTTGGAAAAATTGGATATGATATTTTCAAGTTTGGTAGATTTGGTAGGAAGGAAAAAAATAAACAAATTCAAGAGAAGATAAGAACGCAACGTAGAAGGGAAAAACTACTTCAAGGCAAGGCGACATTGTTTGAAATTTACAACGGATTTACAATGGCAGCTATGGCAACACTGCTTGAGCTTAACCATTTCTGATTGGTCAAAGTCAGATCAGAGAGCTGAGATTGGAGCTTTTGGCTGACTTTAGATTAGACTTAGGCTAAGAAGGTTGGGGTAGCCATTTTATTTCACTTCACCTCACAGTCAGGCTTCTCACTTTCTCAGGCTTTCAATGGGTGAATGACCGGTTGGGTAATTTCCATTTCAGATTCAGATTAATAATTTAGTTTAGTTCCGCATTTTATGTTTGCGAAAAAATTAGCATAAAGTATTGAGTGGATTTATTTTCCGTGTTTTAGTGTTTCTCATTCAAAAAGCAATTGAAATAATTATAAAAAACAGATAAAAGCCAACAATATTCAAAACTTGAGGTCGAGAATTTCAATGGCGGCAACAATGTAATTTTCCCTTGAAAAAAACTAGCATTGCTTATTGCTTGTACCAGCTCCTTTTCGAAGTTTCTAAGAAGTTTCGATGTTCGATGAGCAGAGCAGCGGTGTTTACGAGAAATAATTCAATTCAATTCAACTCCGCTCAATTTCTGTAATTTATTTGTCTTGTATTGTGTATGGTGAATGGTGTACTGTAGTTAATTGTGTGTGATCTAATATTGCGTTTGTGAAATATTGTTGAGGAATTATTCTTCTATTTATTGTTTGCGTGTGATTTGGTGACATTTTCATGAAGTTGAACTTCAAATAAATGTTGCATAAGATATCAGGTAAAATTTCAGTTTGACGCTTCTCATAATTCACTTAATAATTTTTCATATCAAGAAAATAGGCAGGATAATATATTTCTGCATGTTTGTGATGAATAATCGCGTATTTTTATTCGAAGGATACAGTGGATAAACTGAGGCCTTTGATAATTCCACGAATGAGTATCTGCTTCACGTGTTGAGTACGATGTCTGCGACAACAAGCGTTTTATTGGTATGTTTTTCAAATCAAAGCATGACTTGTTATGACGATCGAACGAAAACAATGTGGAATGTGTTTGTTGCAGGACAAACAATCGGCCCCTCTTTTCGAGGATAAATGGCCTGTAATGCGACCTATCGTGTTGAAACTTCTGCAGCAAGAACCTGTTACGCAGAACGAATGGCAAGAAATATTTTACTCAGTACATTTGGTATGCTTATGGGATGACAACGGGGGTGTCAAAGTTAAAGATGCTCTTAAAGAAGATATATCGAATTTCATTAAGCAAGCTCAAAAAGTACGTTGGGTTTTTCCCACTTGTTTCGAAGTTTTTATGCGATAACATGTGATCCGATTTCTTATCATATTTTAGCGAGTGCTGGCGCATGAAGATGACCAGTCTCTGTTGAAAGCTTACATCGCCGAATGGCGAAAATTTTTCGCGCAGTGTGATTATTTACCTACGCCTTTTCGCCAAGTTGAAAATACTAATAAAGGCAGTTCAGGATTTCCTTCTAAAAGAAGCGTAAAAGATAACGATACTATTGTTAGAAAAGTGGGTACAGTAATTTCATCATGGCATTATCGCGATTGAGGCTAGAAAAATTTTCTTTTTTAGCTTATGCTAGATACATGGAATAGCAGCATATTTCAAGATATCAAACAAAGGCTTCAAAATTGTGCCATGAAACTCGTATACGCCGAACGGAATGGCGAAGCGTTCGATTCTCAGTTGGTTATTGGAGTCAGAGAATCATACGGTTTGTAATTCATGGGCGTTTCTAATGAATAATAACATGATAGGGAATATTAATGATTTGATGTTTTACATGGTGCAGTCAACTTATGCTCAAATGTCGATGATAAGCTATCAATTTATCGTGAAAACTTTGAGAAATCGTACATCGAAGCGACTGAAGATTTTTACAGAGTGAAAGCTCCCGAATACTTGAGCGCTAATGGTGTTGAGAGTTATATGAAATATGCCGAAAACAAACTGAAAGAAGAAGAATTGAGAGCTCAGAAATATTTAGACGCTTGCGGTGGTTCGGTGCAATCTGTAAGTTTTTCGGAAACAAATACCTAATCTGGGAAAAATTTATTTTTTTACATTTTGAAATTTTTCTAGTTGCTCGACTGTTGCGTTAAAGTATTAGTCACTGCGTTTAAAAACACCATTATTGCCGAATGTGCTCAGATGATAAAAAATAATGATACAGAAAGTAAGCAAACTGTTGGTAGTTTATTCTTGTTACTTGTTCAATATTTTACTCGAATCGTTCTATTTTCAGAACTACAATTGATGTTCCGATTAATCGATAGAGTTACTGACGGAATAGAGCCTATGTTGAAAGACCTAGAAGAACATATAACAAACACAGGTCTAGCTGACATGATTGGTGCTGCTAATATTATCACTCAGGTACGACCAGATCGATATTAACCGTAAGGACATGTTGAATAATTATAAACTTTTATTGTAGGATTGTGAAAAGTACGTCGAGCAGTTGCTAGCTTTATTTAATCGGTCGAGTAAACTAGTTAAAGACGCCTTTAACAATGATCCGAGGTTCCTTACAGCTCGTGATAAAGCATTCAAGACGGTTGTAAACGATACCAGCGTTTTTAAATTAGAACTGCCCACAACGAAGCAGGTACTCGTAGTTGAATATTTTGACGCGATTGTATTTCCAATGGAAATAATTTCTTTCTTTGTTTTTTTTTTTTTGCAGGGCGCTCACGTTAAATGCCTTCCAGAATCTAAGTGTCCCGAGTTACTTGCTAATTACTGTGATATGTTGTTACGTAAGACTCCAGTTAGCAAACGACTCACCTCGGATGAGATTGAGTCTAGGTTACGCGATGTGGTTAGTATTAGTACGAGGGTGGTTTGATTTTAGGCAAAAATTTGCTTCCACATCGACTTGAATTTTTACAATTTTTTCGATTTAATTTTCAGCTTCTAGTCTTAAAGTACGTGCAAAACAAAGATGTATTTATGAGATTCCACAAAGCACATTTGACTCGTCGCTTGATCCTAGACTCGTCGGCTGATTCTGAAAAGGAAGAAAACATGGTTGAATGGTAATTACGAATAATCATCTGCGCAAATTCATTTGCTGATCAAATTTAATCTAAAATGATACTGTGTGCAGGTTAAGAGAAGTTGGAATGCCAGCTGACTACGTTAACAAGTTGAGTAGAATGTTCCAAGACATCAAAGTCAGCGAAGATCTTAATCAACTATTCAAAGAGCAAATCAAACACGTTAAAGGAAATATCGCCGGTGAATATATCTTTGCTAGCCCCAGTTATTCACCTCTATCGACCTTTTCCCTAATTCTATCATTTGCGTCTCACCTTACAGATACAATCAACATCAAGATCCTTAACGCTGCCGCTTGGGCTCGTAGCAGTGAACGTGTAACCGTCTCTTTACCTTTAGAGCTCGAAGACTTTATCCCTGAAGTGGAAGAGTTTTACAAGAAGAATCATAACGGACGTAAATTACAATGGTATCACCACATGTCAAATGGCACTATTACGTTTAGCAACAACGTCGGTAAATTCGACCTGGACGTCACTACTTTTCAATTGGCCACGTTGTTCGCCTGGAATCAACGCCCAATGGACAAGATCTCGTTCGAAAATATGCATTTAGCTACCGAGTTACCCGATCCCGAACTAAGAAAAACGTTATGGTCGCTAGTAGCGTTTCCCAAGATTAAAAAGCAAATCGTCTTGTACGAACCTGAAGTACAAACGCCTAAAGATTTCAAAGAGGATACCGTTTTTTGGATTAACCAAGATTTCAGCTTAATTAAAAATGGAAAACCGCAGAAACGCGGTAGAATTAATTTAATCGGTAGATTGCAACTGTCGACTGAAAAGAGCCAAGAAGAAGATAACGATAGCATCGTGCAACTTAGAATTTTAAGAGTTCAAGTAAGCGTCGCAGATGCCTTCTGATTTCTTTTTTTGTTTTGTGATTTTTCCCCCCTAATTTATGTGTTTTTTCATTTCTGGCTTATAGGAAGCGATCATACAAATCCTAAAAACACGTAAAAGATTATCGAACGTCCAACTGCAGAAGGAACTCGTAGATATACTGAAGAACATGTTCTTGCCGAGTAAGAAGATGATTAAAGAACAAATAGAATGGTTGATCGAGCATCGTTACATGAAACGAGACGAAGACGATATCAACATGTTTTTATACATCGCTTAGTTTTACTATATAGTGTCGCTAGAATAATGAAAAAAAAAAGGAAAAAGAATACATTGATACTCAGTGTAGCGTAACGGTAACCGAGCAGTGTGATTCGAGATGATCCTATAAGTTTTTTTCTTTTACCCTATACCTACGCGTGTTGCCGTTTCTTTTTTAATTTTGTAACGTTCTCGTAGTAAATGTTTAAGGGCGATCGTGCCGAATTATTTACAATTTTCGTTCTTTTTTTCTTTATGTTTGTTATATGTATTAGTAATGTAATGGTGATTGTACAGTTTCGTATTGTTTTTTCATTAGATGATTTAGAATAACTGATTTCTTGAAGGTTATTTTGATATAACCTCTTTGTCTTTTTTCCCCCCTATTTTATTATGAACCCGTACATTCTTGAGGTAATCAGTTTTCGTATTTGTGTACTTTTTTTGATACCTGAGTCTGTTGAGATTTTATTCAAATTTTCAAATACATCTTAATTGTTAATGATTTGTTCTGCAATTTTTGCCAACAATTCTGCAGGTAAAGAAATGGAAAGGCATAAGGGCATAGCCAGTTAAGGATGGTGGTTAGGCCTTGGAAACCGATTTCCACCTCTCCTACCCCAATAGGTCAACAATGATGAGAAAAAACGTGACAAAAATTTTCTACTCCTGGCGCAAGTATTTTCGAGGGTACGGCTCAAAAATGTCAAAATTGAGATTTTTTGAATTTTTTCACTTATTGCTAAAAATACAGATTCAACTTTCGCGTTTTTTTGATAGATTCTAGTTGGGTCATAGGAATAAAAGAAAAAAGGATTATAAAACAATTTTGAGCAATTTTTCGCCGTCTATGCCCTTGAACGATTTATTCGAAAAGAAAGATGATGCGATAAAATAAATGAACACCTAAATAGTAGTAATTATATGATTTCATTATTGTAAATGTTACATAAATTTCTTACATAGACAACATTTACGGTGACATCACAAAAGAAGGCACAATATTTTAAAATAACATACATATAATCCTTAACAACAACACTATTAAAACAAAAAAAAAAGCTCAAAAATACTGTATTTAGCTGACGCGTTTACTCACAAAAAATACGCTGCAAGCAGAAAGTACCCGCCTTTCTGACACCTGATTGTCACGAAAATTATTCACCAGGAGAAAATAATAATAAATTAACACGAAAAAGACGACCATAATTATAGTAAAATGAAATTTAAAAAAATCGGCGATTAATAAATAAATTTATGAAAGTTAATGAACAGATCAAATACAATTATTGCAACGCACGTATAAAATATTAAGTACCTCTTTCGTTCCTACCATGTATACTATACTTAGATTAAAATTAAAACGTCAAAAATGCGTATTCAGCTAAAAATAATTATTGAAAAATTAGCACCTTATTACCCGAAAAAAATTGTTATTTAATAGTTTTAATACGAGCATCTACAATGCCCTTCCATAAAGGCAACAAACGACCTTCATCTGTGATCTCTTCTTGGACGGCGCCTAACTCTTCACAAGGCGTAATGAAGAAATATCTAAAAAATCATATACGTTTCGTGAAAAATCGAACTCGCCAAAATACTCGATTTAGAACTAGAAGGGTCGAAATAGCTCACCTATAATTGCCTTTCTTAGGCATGAACTCCTTGAATTGCTTTAAGGTTATGCGATTACCGGGCACTTTAACGCGGTATGGCAGCTTCTCATCGCTAAAGTTATACACGACCGTGGTGTAATCTTCAACTCTATGTTGTGTAGTTTCCATCTGGCACGGCGAATGTCTTGCAAACGTCGAAGTATTCGCTGGCTCTTGGTAAGGATTATCAGTCCTGAAAAAAAAAGTCCGAGTGTTAGTTTCATTCTATAGCTACGAACATGGTTATTTGTAACGGACTAGATTTACCAAGACAGCGATTTTAGTTTAAGTCTCATTTCGTTACGAAGCTTACGTCTACGCTCTTCCTCCACTTGAGCGTACGAGTCAAAGGAATGTAGCGAGTTCATAGACACAGATGGAATATCGTTGATGTAATTGTGACGACCTGTGAAAAAAAATGAAAATCAACGTTAGTTTTCCAACATTAAATTAGTTTCTCGAAACGGAAAAATGACAATTTTTCACCTCGGTTACTCATCGTGTTGAAGCTATGTTTATAACGAGCATCTCCTTCGCTAACGTGAGTCATCTTGTATTTATCAGTTTCACCGGAATGGCTCATTCTATACTTATTTTCCTCCATTGGATGGCTCATTCTATATTTATCTCTTTTATCGTGCATTCTGCGACAGGAAAATTACATTTATGTAAATATTCATCACGTTGATACAGGACGAGATATTCATACCCGAGGCTTGCACGAATACGATTCAGAGTCGGTTCTACTCGGTTCACGAATCGCTTTGAAACGATTCTAGTCAGGCTCTCACTCGTTCCTTCAAACGGAGCGCATTTGATAAAAATCTCTCATCTCATTCCCCTCATTACCCAACGCTGCCGAAATAGGTGCAAAACCGTTGTTTTCGTCTCTCTCATATCACCTCTCTTCACAACATAGAATAGATAAGTTGGTATATCTGTTCTCCACGCTTGTTCTAGTTTTATGTACGAGTCAACTCGAGCATAGCTCGTGCAGGCCTCTGATTCACGCTAAAAATACTCGCGTTGAAAAATTCCAAACGACTCACTTCTCATTATACTGAGCATATTCGTCATCGGAAATCATGCCAGTGCCGCTGTCAGCCAGCGTTAGCCTGCTGGTCCAAGTTGCTTTAGGCTGCTGATGGCATTTTGATGTGCCGTAATCAGACCCTTGTCTTGTGTCGTCACTGTAGTATCCGGTACCGAAACCAGAATCCGAAGAGAACATCGAATACACATCCTAAGAAAGATACGCAGATTAATACAACTAGAAGCAGAAGCAACCCGGGGTACATAAGAGCTCTCAATCGAACACATACCTTTTCTTTTTTACGAACTGGTCCCGTTCCCATGTAAGGATGAGGAACCATGTTCCTGGCCAGCATATTTCTTTTGCTGTCTGAGTATTTATGAAAGTCATAATTACTAGAAGCGTTGATCTCGTCTGGCAATACTCTATCGATATGTTGATCTAATGGCGATAGAAATATAATTAAAAAATTGCATTCAAATTCAAAAATATGAAAATAAATTCAAATACCTAAAATATCTTCGTGGTTGAATTCTTCAACTTTCTCCGAGATTACACGCGCTAAAACGTCTCTTAGAGGGGTAACCTCATTTGGTTGGCTTTTGTATTCTTTGGTCTAAAATCAGAATATACAAATGAAAATACTTTCTCCACTAAAAAAGAAAATTGAAACTCTGAAACTCTAATCGGTCGGTACACTTACTCTATCTTCCTCTTCTTCGTTTTTAACCTTCTCCAATTTTTGCATTAGATCTTTATAAAAGACTTCCGGTTGCGGCGGCATCGCAGATTCGATAACTCGATCAGTGGGTTTCCGCTGACAGTGCGAACTACGGCATTGTTCGAAAAAATACTTTTTGCAATCGTGATTGCTGCGAGTACTGGGTTTATTCCTGCAAAATCAAATTCAACGTTAATTTTATAACCAGAAAATCGGCAAAGAAATTATCTTAGCTTACCTGTTTTCCATTTTTTCCTTCTGATGAGCGAGGAAATTAGAGTACATTTCAGTGTTCATTTTTTCCCAAATATTATGGCAAATATCTTTGAAAATATCCGCAGGTTGTTGTTCACCGCGTCGGTTTTCTTCGAAATAAGCAACGACGATGTCACGTTGGTGTTTATCGATTTCAAACAATTTTTCACGAATAAATTTGCTAAAAAGAATATCAAACTTGTTTAGCAAGAGTTCACGACTTCGTCGTTAGTATTGAATTAAACGAACAGCGCTTACTTGTAAATAACCCTGAGCAGAACTTCTTTTTCTTGAGGATCAGTTGACATTGAGTGATACCTGCATGCGCAGAAAAACCTCACCATGTGAAAATGATTCACATTGGATTTCTCTAAAAATCTCTGAAGTTGTTTAAGCCCCTTCTCCGTGTTGAGGAACGATTTCGAACTCGAACCCGGCTTCGAGCTGTCATCCTCGGAAAACGAATCGCCACAATTGCTAGATCCTTCTGGTTCATAACCGAGCGGAGCTTCAAAATCTAAAAACCATGTTTCAAATGACAACTCGGATGCAACTTGAATTAATGTACACATTTTAGAGGTGAAATACGTACCAGGCTCATCTATTGTGTTTATTATGATCGGATAGTTTGAACCTGACGGAGTTCCGGACATCATTTTGAAATATACGACGAATTATACTCGCAATAAAAAACCTTCAACATGGTACTCAACGAACACTAAAAAAAAAATCACGAAAATGACTATTGACGTTAGAACTTCAAAATGTTGAACAAAACTGCGTTATAATTTCATCTCTCTGAGAAACCAAAAACCAAGTCCAAGATACCAACATCGTTTCACAACCAACGGTCACGAACAACTGAATTTTTGCTTTCTAAAAAACACCTCTCCTTAGGAAGAAATTAACCAGCCGACAAAACCTTTGTAAACGTCCTATGTCATTTTTATAGCATGCTTTTAGTACACCCTGACGACCAAAACAAAAGAACAAACTGGTCCAGAATTCGCATTGTTCGTCGAACGACTTCTTAAAAAGGTCGGCTCGTCTATTGACTAGACCAGCGACGTGAAACTTTTTTGTTGTCCAGTACCGCGAATTGCCTTTCTTGGAACGTGACCCAAAAGAAAAAAAAAACAAACAAAACGCAGACAAAAAAAATCAAAAAAACATCACTGTTGAAAACGGTTCCTTTGAAACTGTTTTCCTAGAAGTTGATAAAGAACAGTTTCGAGTTGTAAATTCATCTCGTACAGGCTAGTACAAGATGATAGTTTCAGGACGACGTACGTTCACTTAGGAAGATTATTTTTATTTTGGCGACCGAAAGACTGGCAAAGATATGTTCAAGACGGAAATGATAGATTTTACTTTTTTTGGATGTGGCTGTGAGGGATTTATAGCGGTGTGTTTCAGGTCACACATCTTTGGTTCAATTCAATGCAATAGGAATGATATATTTAACGTAACTTTTGTTGTTGTACTTACTAGAAACGAATTCAACAGAATTAAGTTAGATTATTGCTCCATCGAAAAGCGTAGTTCGGTATCCCCAAATTGAATTTTTCAGCTAGGGTTTATTGATTTCTAATGAGCGCCTATTAGGAGCAGTTATACCTTGAAATTATTTCGCCAACATGTCGATGTGAGTATTTGATCATTCGATCAAAGATTTATACACCAATTAAAACCAATCATAAGTAAGATAAAGCTTAATTATATTAATTACATGAGAAAATGTATACGAAACACAGAACTAAAATTTACAACAGGTAAAAATCAATGGCGAATAATTACATTTTTTATGTACACAAAAATACGAAAATAAACACTGGCGGCGTTGCCGTGTCGAACGGTTTTTTTTTGAAATTGCGCATATAAAATTGAGTCATGTCATTGTCATACATAATGACGTAGTGGTCTTAATTTTTTTTTTTTAAATCATCGAAAAAAATAGAAAAAATAAATTCAAAACTTCAACACTTTTGACTTCGACTTTTCGCATTGAAATAATTTTAGTTGTGAAAAAAGAAAAAAGTGATTTTTAATTTTTAAAGGTGCAAAATTCGAAATTCTCATTACATTGTACATCAAATCACTGATCACAGCGGGTAGCAGTAGCACAGTAAAAGAAGACTTTTTTCTCCGAAGTCCGAACTCACTCGGCTTCCTTACCTTTTTATGGCGACAGTGATAGTAGAGAGCTAGAGATTGTGACGTTTCGTACTATTCAAATCACATTGATTAATCGATTTTACTACTATTGTTAGGTACTCTCCTACTTAATTGAATAGAATAATACTGAAGATGTGGCCATAACGGAGTCATTTCTTATACAGAAAACAGAGCAAACAAGAAAATCCGTCTGCACAATTTTAAACCGAATGAACGAAAGGCAAAAGTAAAACTTGTAAAAACAAAGGGTTGAGACTGCGATACATCCTTGTTATTATTTGTATTTTATTTATGAAAAATCAAAAAACAGTAAAAAAAAAAAAATGTCTATTTACCTACACTTACGAACCACTGTGAATGTGAAGAAAGCAAAGGTATGTCGTACCTATATCGTTTCCTTTCAAGTATTTTCGATTTCATCAACAGGGTTATTACCTGTTATATCAATTTCCTCTCTACTTTTTTCCTTATTTCTATTAGGCGATTCTTCTTCAACCTCACATTTGCAACAATTCGACTGATTTGTTCTTTTTAAAAGTTTCCACGAAATGTTGTTGTTCTTCAATGCATTCGAGACATTATTGAAAACCTCTTTTTTGGGGTTCTGTTCTCTAGTATAGATCCAAATTGACTCTGAAGCAGTAAAATAAATAGTTATTTAGAATTGTAGCATGAATTAAATATTATTCAAATTTTTGAAAAAATGATTTCTTACTAAAATGAAAACCACGAGTTCCATTTTGACATGACCAAACGACTGCGTACGATGTGTAATCGGTGTCGAGAATCCAATGTATAACTTCAGAATTTCCTACATAGGTAATTGATTATTGAATATTTGGGTTTGTGAAAGTTTTAAATTATCTGCATGTAGGTACTTTGACAATATATTATTAAAAAATACTTACCTCGATTAGGATATTCAATTAATAATTTACTCAACTCAGGTCCTTCAATTTTAACTACGCCACTTCTTGAAATATATTTTCCTCTCCTGTATATAAAAAATATATATCAATTAATTTGCTTTTCACTTTTCAGTTCAAAATATAAGTAGGTAGGATAATAGAGTTTTACCAAGTATTATAAGTTATGGCGCTAAACTTCAATGGTCCTTCGGCGGTATGCGTATAATTAACTCTATGACACGTGTATCCGATTTCTGACGAAATAAAATACCTATACTGCTCATACCAAACGCCAATGTACTAAAGCGCAGTTCAACAATTAAAATGTAGTAGGTATACTTCGATAGGCTTGAAAATTCACATGAAACACGATATCTAATTTCTAATAATACGTACCCCCGCCATATCAAAATTCTCTACCACTTTCAAATCTTCCGGGCATTTTCCAATTCCTATAGTTTGTTGAGAAGAACACTTCAAAAGATGAACAATATAAAAAGAAACAATGAAAGCCACATTGTATATCATTTTGGTAAAATTTTTAACATGTACTGTCGGAGGTACCATTGAAGATGCGGATTTCTCAGATCATCAATCAAGGTTAATTAATTGTGATAATTCATGCTATTATTTAGCCATGTGTAACGTTTATTTCATTTCTTAACGGTTACCTATGTGTACGTTGGTAGGTAGGTTGATGGGCGTAATTTTTCTGTGGCTAGAATCGAATAAATATTGAATTACGTAGTAAATGTTTTGAGAAATCTTTATTCAAATACAATAAATAAAAAATTAATTTAAAAAATGTTGCACACAATAAATTACTTAGAATATAGGCACATAGAAATTTTAATAATACCCATTAAAAAAAAAATTATGAAAGTTTTGCAATAAAATTTGATTAAATTAGAAATCAAATTGTTACATTAATCGATTAGTAAATCCGCAAAATTTTGGTAACAAAACATACCATACCTATCCGTGTACGTATACACGAAACATTAAATGCATTTGAATAATCACGATTAATGTAACAAAAAATCAAAGCCATTCCATCAGAAAAAACTGAGCAAAATTATTACTCCAAAACTAAATCGAATGCAATTTGAAATCAAATCATAAAATAAGTTTTAAAAAAATGATATCATTCTTACAAAGATTAAAATTCAAAACGATGAATTGATTTTTGATAATTTCATTTCTATAAAATTACCAACTGATTTGAAACTGTTTCCAAACGTTTTGAAAAATGAAACAATTTTGAAACGGTTTCAAGCTCAGTACAAAGTGAGATACCTAGTTCAACTTAAAACTAAGCTCATCATTAGGGAGCCTAGACAGAGACAGGGACCGGTTCCACCTTCGGTACGGAGGCAGGTTCTACCTTTTGGTCAACGACTTTGTGATCGGAGACTTTTTGGTCGGCAACTGGACTGTGGACGGCGGGACTGTGAACAGCTGGGCTGTGAGCGACTGGGCTGTGGGCGACTGGGCTGTGGACAACTGGATTGTGGACGACTGGGTTGTGGACGACTGGACTTTGGACGACCTTTTGATCTGGGACGACTTTTTGGTCTACTTGTACGTCGCTTTTTGGTACATCGACGACGTGATCTTCTTTCACTTCTTCTTCACGTCCGGTCGTTTGTTGATCGCCTTTCTTTTGGCCGACTTTTTTCTGGGGTTTTTTGTTACCGGTGGGAGTAGCGTTGTTGCCTGCTGACGAGTCGGAGGTGTTTTCGGCGGCTTCGGCGATTTCGCAGCTGTTTTGGTCGGTTTTCACGAAGAACGTGCGGCTTAGCTTGAATTTATCGAGTACACCGTACGCTTTTTGTAAGACGGTGCCGGGGGCGAGTTTCTCTCTCGTTAAGATCCAAGCGTTTTCTGTGAAATTTTCATAAACGAATATAATTCAAAGTTTTGACTTGAATTAAATGAGTAGATTGGACTGGAAGCTTACGTGTGTTAATGATTCCAAGTGACGAACAAGACCACATGACTGAGTACGAATCGTAATCAGTGTCCAATACGATCAATTGCGATTCATAAGGAACTGAAAAAAAAACACGTCGATTAAACCTAACGAATAGGTACTTGATATTTTTAAAAATCAAGCTCACTCACTCGGTAAATTGGGGTACTTGACGTTCAATTTTGATTCTGAGCCTTTTACAACTAGTCTAATTTCTCCTTCTAGGACTCGCTTGATACTCGTGCTACAAAAAAAATATATAAATATTTTCAATAAAAATCTATTCAATCTCGGCCTAAAATATTAATTTATGACTTAAACGTACAATCTGTTCATAATTTCATTAGCTACCAAATACCGTCCATCGACGGCTTTCGTGTAGTTGGTTTTAACGCATCTGGTTCCAGCTTCGAAAATATTTACATATCGTTCGGCTTCATACCACGTACCCAAAAACTGAAAAGTTTTCAAAATTAATTTTTATTCGAATATGTATCGCGATCGAATAGCGAAAAAAAATTACTTTATTCATATCGAAATCAGGTTGAGAATCGAATTCGGGACATCCTCCAAAACCTGGAACCTGGCCAGCTGCCAGTCCAATTCCGACCAATAACAAGAACACTAATTTCATTTTAATAATGCTGTAAGAAAAAAAAATCAATCTCACAATTGCGCAAAGTAAACTCCAGAAAATAATGACAAAATATCATAAAGTTCAAGTAACGGTCAAATGCACCGAAAGGAAATGGCTTATCGCCCGCAGTTTACATCCAGTTTTATAAGTATTTAATTGGTTTCGTGCAGCGGCAAGAAGGTGGATAAACGATCATTTGCTTTGAACTTCACGAACCACTTAGTTGAAGACTTGTTTGACCTTTACCTTTGGGTAGAAGACTGGTTTTTTAAAATTAACAATAGGTTCAACACGGTAATACCATAAATCTCATAGATTATACCTTAGGTATACATGTACATCTTGCACTGCATTTCATGTTTTAGGTATAAAATGAATAATAAATTTATACAGAATGGCTTGGCAACCGGTCAAATTTTAATAATGTTACGGATAAAGGCATCGGGTGTGGAAAAAATGCGTAAAATATTATAAATGACCTAACGTAAGCCTAACGATTACTTTAGCTTTGTGAGGCTACACAACTGTGGGTGAAATTGTTGGGATTTTACGAGTAAAATTTCATTTTAAAGTCGAAACGCTGATTTTCTGAACAATAAAGTTAACAGAAATTCGAATTAATTTTCTAAACAAAAGTTGGTTTATAACGAGCCATCCTTTTTCATACCTACGTATTTTTTTTTTTATTTAATTTAAACTGAAGGACATTGAGAATGCATGAGGATTTCCTATTTTATCTCAAATCCTCGTTAATTTAATCAAACCTAGCAACTTCATGTTTTTCTTTTTTTTTTTAGTTTAGGTACTTACCTATTAGAAATAATTTCAATTTATCAATATTATGCTACTTTTTCTTTTCTTTTCTTTTTTTTTTGGAGAGAAAAGAAAGTGAATTTTTAGGTACATTATGCACCTATTTGTATTTAAAACGAAACTTTAACCGGGTTCTTTCAGTTCTTTTGGAATTAGTTAATTTTTCAAGTTACCTAGTTTTGGTTTTAGTGATATCAAAATTGTTGGACAGTGATTAAGTAAAATTGATTATTATTCCAAAGTAGGTATTGAAAGTAAAAATTATTTTAACACAAATGTAATTGTAATGCAGCGAAATAGGAAGCAAATGAAGAAAAAATCTCTTTTACTCAAAAATGACCATTAAGGGTTTTGAATTCTCATTTTTCAAAACATTTACTTGAGGAGAGAATTTGATTTTGATAGTACATTGATGAAGCATAAAGCATGCCAATTTCTTTTTTTTTTCAAAAAATTAAAGAAGTATGAAAACTAAAATAATTGTATTCCCTATTTAAAAAAATCAAGTTTTTATTTTACAATTTTTTTTTTTTTTTGTTAATAAAAAAACTAACAAAGCAAACTGATAAGAATCGTTCCTAAGGAATTTATTCGCTGAAAAATGATTTAAAAATAATTATTGAGTAAGTATGATTGTAGTTTTTGAAGGAATTTACAATGTTAGTATATTTTTTATGATTTAGAATCATAGGTAATGTGAAAAATTGGAAAGTATCTATTTATTCACTCTTGAAATACCTAATTGGGCTGATAAAATATAAACTCAATTACTTCATTAAAGACCAATAATTTGGCGAATAAAAAAATAAAATTTCAAAGAATAAAATCTGATTTTCAAAAATATCAGCACACTAACGAAATTTCAAAAACCTCAATTTAAAAAAAAAATCAAAGCAAAATGTGTTGGCGAATTTAAAAAAAAAAAAAAAAAAAAAAAGCAGCGTTAGTAAACTTACAAGTTATAAGCGAAGAAGGAAGCGAATACACAAAAGCCATGAACTTGTATTTACCTGATAAGCGATGCTCAAGAATATCCAGATGTCGGCGCAATGAACCAGGATCAGCGTTTGGGCGGCGTTATATAGTAAACGATGAATAAGAAGAGAGGAGAAATCATGCCCTAGGCTAACGGTCCCCTGTACAGTGCCTGTGAGTCTAAGGGCATCATAACAATACATTTCAATAGTCAAGTTTACTTACCTAGACAATACACCACCCGCATTCAATTAAATAACGACACAGTGATGAGTGCGGCTGTATACTTTTTAACTACTAATTACCTACCTATTGGCGCTTTCGCTGTATGTGCTTGTTTATTATTCAAAATCAGTCCAAAACTTTCGTTTCGTCTGGTCGATGTTTGATAGGTTTTTGAACTTTTGGACGATTTTAATTAAACTGCACGCATTCGATAAGGGATGGTTTTATTTTGGAATTTTTTAAGCGTAGTGTTGTCGTAGCATCAGCTACTGTTATTTACTTATATCGAATGGATATAAATGATGTACCTAAGTAAGTATTCTCTGAAGATTCTAATGGAAATCAAGTTTTAATTGTTCAATTTTCATTCTTTTTTTGGTAAAATCTTGAATTTGTTCATTTTTTTTTTTTTTTTGAAAACTGAAAGAAAAGTACTTAGATACAATCGGTGTTGATCAGGTAATTTCACCTCCGTCAATTTGTTTTCGTTCGAAGACGGCAGATGTTTGGAATTAAAAAGTAAATCAATAAAACAAATATTATGACTCAGAAAAAGAAATTTTGAATTTCTAATTAATTCGAACTACGAACTAGTTCATTAGAAAAGAAACCAAACACACATGGCAATTTCTTATACATTTTTTTTTTCTTCAAATAAAATAAACTCAGGCTATAGTAAACTGGCTGGTCCAATGTTGTCAACAACAAAATATACCTACTTACTTGCTAAGCAGATGTTACCAAAATCGAAGTCCTATAAAAACGAGTTATTCTCGGAATAACTGTTCGTCGTCTTCTTATCTATCTCTAATCCTCGCCGTACTCTTTTTTTGACCATTATAGTGGCGATGAAAATTTTCACATTCGAAAAGATTATTGTCTTTTTCGAACACTTGGTCTTTATTGTTTATTATGTTACTTCACAAACTGCAAGTGACCATTACTGACCTAGTAAACACATCCAATTGTCCAATTACTGTTCAAATTGATACGATACCATCGAACCTCGCAGTGTATCGGAAATATTCCGCAGAGAAACACTAATTAGGTGCGAGCTGTGTGCCAAAATCAAATAGCAAATCGCAATTAGGCCACGTGAACTGTTCTTCGCGACGATCTTATTGGAAGGGAAATCATGTTTTGGTTAAAACAACAATTAGCATGTAACACATTGAACGATATTTTTCGTACGTAGAGGATGTCGTTACTTACATTGACTAACGTATTCGCAAATTTATTAACATCTTTGGCGGTGTAAATGTAAAACGTACCTGCAGAGGTATTTGCATTGTAAGTATGACTTTTTTCGCTTATGCATGTAGCGTGGCATACCTTTTTATCTGAATTTAACTATGCATGAGAAACGAACTGAGATCAGGTAAAGAAACAGAATGCATGATCTCAGAATGACTGTGTGTAATTTAAAAAGGATCTATAGTTTTATTCATGCAGTACCTATTTAGATTTATACAAATGAACCAAAACACACATTTTGATCATTTACTGGATTTTTCCACTTGAAAAAAAAAAAAAAGGTGAACGTCCGAAAAAACTGGAAACGAATTACTCGAACTGGACTGATGTAAAAGAATGCAACAATGATTACATAAATCTACTCCAGTACGCCTACAAGTCGACATAAGTTGATTTCCAGCAAAGGTGTGGTTGTTATGGAAATGGAAGTTGTGTACTTACGGCGAGTTTTTTTTTCTACGTATGTTATAAAAGTTGTTTTTGTTGTTGTTTTTTTTTCAAAAATATTTGCTTCTTATTATTTAAATTATCAAACTCAGTCATCTGTTATTAAGTAGTAGCAACGAATTGTACATTTCAACTGTTATGTTAATGTATTAAAAAAATTAGGTTACCACATAGTCTCAAGTGTTACCGTAGAACGTTTTTGAATTTTCTAGCTCAGTCCATAATACCTACTCGTACATTTTCACAGCTGCATAGCTGCTGATATACCAAGAAGGTATAAAACAATCGCAGGATACAATCTCATAGCCTAAGAATTACTACAGTACAGATACCTTCTTGGTGTAACGGGCTAAATTTCACTTGTTTTATTTTGTTTTTATATACGTTTGGTTAGTAAAATTAGGAAACTGTTTAAGTAGATATTCTCGGCCGGTAAATTTTTGTTTATGTTTTGGAGTTAAGTTGGAAAGAAATCGGGATTAGAACATCGCGACTATTATTATTATTCGAAGGTTTATATGATGATGATAATGTATTTTATAATGTTGATTATAGCAGTAAAAGTTTATCGAAAAGAATTTTTTTTGCAAACGTGATCATTTTCTATATAATTGAAAAACTGATCATAACAATTTGGGGGCTCGTCCGGGATTGGTAAAAACAAATACCCATCCTAGATATTGATTTTTATTTTTCGTTT
>FIZT01017965.1:0-11648 GCA_900065295.1 Paracoccus marginatus | reverse complement strand
AGTCCATATTTGGGCGCACCATAACATTATTTTTGGAAAATTCTAAAAAAAACTTTTCAATCAATATAATTCGAATAAACACTTTTAAAAGTTAAAATTTTCAAAAAAGCGGTCATAAGGTGTGATGAAGAAATCGAAAACACTATCAATTTTGTTTTTTCGCTATAACTTCGTGAGTTTTGGCTTTAGGGGTTTGATTTTTATCTCATTTGATTTGTCTGTGAAAAATACATACGATGATATTTTCCCCCGCCAGATCGCATCATCAACGGATGAGAAAAACCGGTGGTCCATATTAGGCACTAGTCCATAATAGGCGCCCTTACCCTTATTATCTTGAATTTTTGAGAATTTTCAATTTTCAGACTATGCTAAGGTTAGCTCAACTTGTTCAGCCATCGGCCAGGATATGGGGAACGAAAACCTAAACTTATGGAATGAGTTTGGAATCTTATCTATACGTAGTTAAACGCGAAGGAACCTGAAAAAATTATTTCGAATCAATTGAGATAATACTTGAAACTCATTCAAATCTGATTCTCAAAAAAATGCGTCTTCAGTTCTACATTACTCATTTTGTAAGTAATTTTTCAATTGATTTGTACGACCGTTATCAAATCTTCATAATAATATTTTTTTTCAATTATTTTACCCAGTTTTCTTTTTTGTGAAAGTTTTCAACGACGCAACGCAATTATGATTAACAAACTTGAGTGTCGTCCTACAAAAAAATATGTTACGTATTGTTAGTTCAGTGGATTCGCCAAAACATATCTTCGCGGTGAGGAACAAATGGATGTCATTTTCAAAAGGATTATGCAGTTTTCCGCCAGTATCTACCATTCAGAAAGCGTATGATGAAGAATATGACATCTAGCTAAAGAAGACATGGAACAAATACATGGTTCACACCATTTTCAGCGAGTGACACCCAAATCAAAAAATTTTGATTTGGTTGCGTAAATTTCTGCAACTTGAAGTACCTATTTTGATTTTCATCATTATTATTGTGTTATTGCGCGTAAGTACTTAATTATTTTCATTTCTGGCTGTAAAAATGAAGAAAAAATCATTCACTAAGTACCATCGAAAATACGCTTCCCGTCTTGTGAAGCGAGAGGTAGATGGGCTGATATCTTCTGTGCATACCGATATCAATGCTTCGTCATCGTCATCGTTCAACCATGGTGATTATTCAGCTCCTGATGATACATAGTTTTATCATGGATCATCATCTGTCACCATCCAGTAGTATAGATCAAGATGGTAAAATTGATGACGAGTCAGATACAGTTGACAATTTTCAACTTCGATTTTCATTATAGATTCATTTTCAAAGGTCCTTTTAGCAACAAACATAGAAGTGAAATATTTAACGCTTCAGTTGTCCCCACTCTGACTTACGGTTCCCAAACTTGGGCAATTTCAAATAAAGAAATAAACAAATTAAAAACAACTCAAAATGCAATGGAAAGATCCATGCTAAAAATAAGGAAAAAAGATAGAACCCCTCTGGTTAGGATTATAAAAATCTACTAAAAAACAATTCCAATATCGTTCACACGATAAGACGACAAAAATGGGACCGGGCGGGTCACGTTGCCAGGATGGGGGACGATCGATGAACCAGTTTGCTACCTAACTGGTTCCTGAGAGCGGGTAGAAAACCAGGAAGACAAAGGATCAGATGGAAGGACGACATTGTCAAATTTCTGGGTAATAAGTTGTATCACAGGGTGGCTCACGACAAGCGTGAGTGGCTGAGGCTGAGGGAGAGCTACGCTCAACATTGGGCCTTGTCCTTTTGCATCTTATACGCTTGTTATGATCAATGTATGTATACGGACAATATAGCTTCATTTCATTTCATTTCACTGAAAAATCAGTGAAAACTCACCAAAATTTCAGTGATTTGTTCACTGATTTCCCTGTGCTGCAATTCGGGCTTTTTCCAATGATTTTCACTGATTCTAGATTGAGCGAGTAGGTAAAGGAGAAAAAGGTTACTTCTCTCAATAACCCTTCACATCGTTAGTTGATCGTTTATGCATTCACAAAATTCTCTCATTTGGAATCAGTGAAAATTTCACTAAAAAAAAGTCAGAATTGCATCAAAGGTGAATCACTGAGAAAATCATTGAAACTCGCTTAAAAGAAAAAATGAAAATTCACTGAAATTTCAGTGGTTTTTTCACTGATTCTAATTGAGAGAGTAGGTATGTAATGTATACTTATTCATTTTCATCGATAATCAATTTGGCTTTGTCTAACTTCAAGCAAAAAAACGTTTTTTTCCCCTTTCATTAGCTAAGTATATTTTCTCATCCAGTTGTTGATTGGCGTGGGGTCAAACACTTATAAAATTCATTCAAAAAGAATATTATCTAACGCCTGTACTCTGCAGACCACATGATCATCTCCACAGTGTTGATAGAGTACAAGTACAGTTCCACCATAGCCAGATAAAGGCAGAGGCTGCACCACGAAATCACCACTTCGGACTGGCCGGTGGTCCATTCATGCAATTTTTGCCCGCTTAATGAATGGATGGGCAGTTGACCGAAGTACTAGTTGGCATGAACTATGCAATTCACCAATTCCAACGTCGGCGAGCGGAGAAGCTCCCAGAGATACCGAATACCCTACTTCATCTGGCAGAGATATTGAATACAGATCATTTTCGCCACCTTGCTATAACGGCTGACTGCAGGTTCATCGAAAAATACGATCGAATAAAATACAACAACGTTGGGAATTCTAATTAGCTAATCACGTTAGAGAAATTCGCGTGGTACGTTATCAATTAAATACATACAACCCGCCGAGGATCACAGACGACAACTACGAATTGATATCACACACACACACTGACACGTATATTACAAACTAGGTAAGTAAATCGAAAAAACGCCATACGTAGTGATTTTTTTTCTGTTTACTCATTTTTAAGTTTTTTTTTTTTTTCAATTTACAAATTATACAAATTACACAGCTTATATAGGGCCAAGGCTATCGATGTAATCGTATAAACGTTTATTGGATAATTTAGTAGAATGCGGAATAGGCGGGCACCCGATACTACTGCTACAGGTGAAGACGATCATTTTTTCCATTCATTTCGACAAATACAGAGTAATACCGAACAAGTTGACAGTTCACCAAGGAAACGAATAAATATGCTCCTTATTAAACTGTAATTTATCGCGATCAAATTAGCTAGGGAAAAAATCGTTTTCATCGACAACATTGAATATGTAATTAGTAGTTAAATTGCGATACCCGCGTATTCGCGTTAATTATTTACGATACTGGAAGCATTAATGAGCGGGGAAAAAAATATCAAATTCCGATCTTGTCGACACTCGACAAACACGAGCATTAAAATCAATTTTATCCCGAGGTGTTAGGCTGGTAAGTCGCCGCCAAAAATAAAGAAGAGAAAAAAAACATCGGTATACAAATGTACATACAGCCTGCATGCAGTAGATATTAAAATTCTCGAAAATATTTAATCAACAGCGTAAATAAATTAATAATACCAGACTACGACATCGACACGTTTTCGAGGGAAAGTTTGACACGGCGCAAGATCACGTTCAACTAATAAATAAACATGAACTAGTAAAAAATTGATACCTAGTAAAACAGCACAAATCGATGAAGTATTTTCACACTCGAAAGTAAGTACCTTACCTATAGGTATAAAAAGAAATTAATAACATATGTCGCGAGTTGTGACACAATACTCTGGAAAACACTTATTCTACGCGTCATGTTAGGTATTTCGGTAGTTGGGCCATTTAGCTGGTAGATGTTGACTAAATATAGCAGCGCACCTCATATGCATAGAAGCATACTCTACTCTCAATTAGAATCGGGGAAAAATCACCGAAAAAAAGTCAGAATCACACCACAGGGAAATCAGTGAAAAATCACTGAAATTTCGGTGAGTTTTCACTGATTTTTCAGTCAATATTACGAAAATCACTGAAAAATCAAAATTAGTGAAACTCCCTGAAAAATCAGTGGAAATTCACAGAAAAAACAGTGGAAATTCACTGAAAAATCAGTGGAAATTCACTGAAATTTCAGTGATTTTTTCACTGATTTGCCTGTGGTGCAATTGTGACTTTTTTCCAGTGATTTTTCACTGATTCCCATTGAGGGAGTACGAAAATAAAACGCGGAGGATTATCGTTTGTCAATACAAACAGCTCCCAACTGGTGGTCATTATTCAATTTTTTTTCTATTGTATTCCACGCTGGGTCGTCAGCTTTTGTCCTTCTGCTGAAGAATTCGATATTATAGAGTAATCTCGTCCGAATTCGCCATGATTAAAATCTTCTATCTTTGAAATACACACGTACCCTTTTGATTGGTATAATTTGAATCAGGGTGTGGTATAATTGCTATGATTTTTTCCTGGGGGGGGGGGGGGGGGGGGGGAATTTCCCAAAATTTTTTGAAGTTTTTTTTTTTTCCGGGGGGGGGGGGGGCAGGTAGGTAATTTCCCAACATTTTTCGAAGTTTATTTCGGTATCTTTCAACTTCGGAATACTTTTTCAATTTTGAGGGGAAATTTTTTTTCAATTTCAAGGATAATTTTTTCAAAACAAGAGTTTTTTTTTGTCAGCTCGACGAGATCTTAGATTTATTGATCTCCCGGAGATCCAAATGTATGAATTAAGGTGTTCCTTGGTCTCATAAAAATCGTATGCATTTGCGGAAACGATGACGTTTTCCTCAACCCACTCGCCGTGCGGCCTAATCCATAAATTTTTTCTTTCTTTTTTTTTCAATCCTTGATTAATTATCCCGAATTTTACTCAAACAAAATGGACTCAAACCCTTCAACATTTGGTATTCGATAATTTTTTTTTCCAAGTTGTAATGGCGCTTGACTTTCACTGCACCACTTGCACCAATACTCAAAATAATCAACCTCTGTGCCAACCTTCGAACTAAAATAACCATCCATCGTATTTTAGATGGTGTTCACTCTTTTGACCAGCGCTACCCGGCTAACTCATCGTTGTTGTCGGCTCAACAGTACCTAATTTATGCCTACGTTGGCCCTGATGGGCTCTTATCTCACAGATCTTCACCACTACTCTACCAGTCAGACTTGATCCGAGTTTTTTAGTGAAGCCTGTCTTACCCTAGATGCCGATTTTCTGAGCAGTTTGCCCGGTCAGCCCCGGCCTGCTTACGTACGAGTTCAACCACTCTCGTGTATTTCTCGATGTCAGCTCTTTTTACTAGTTAGTTGGCCCTTTTGCGGCTCTCTTCTGTTTCGCGAGCTTTCCACTATAACCCAGTCAGCCCGGGTGTAAACTGGCAAGTCTCGCCTGCCCTATGTGATGATAGATTAGCTAGAAGCTAATATGTTTTCATCTTGTAATAATTAGCCTTTCGAAGATTTGATGCATAGTTAGCCGGAGTCGCCCAGTTTTACTTTTCAAGTATCCAAAGATTTAGTGGAGAGGTATAATTTTCATGATACTCATATCTTTTTTTTGTTTTCGTTTTTTTTTGATGCATGGAGGGATTAGAAAGAGTATTGGTTTCACCTGCAGTATGATTGTCTGCAGTTGCACCTAGCACTTTGGTGGGTTTTTGATTCAAATGAAAAATATTTGTAGGCTTTGACCAATCAAAATTAGTGTGGTCAGATTATGTCGAGTGCACCACCAGCTGTTGCCTATGGAGCAGGTGAACAGCGGCGTATGTCAGTTTCTCCACGCGAAAAGAAAAAAAAATGGGAACACCCAAAATGACTATGGAAAATTTCAAACTGAGAAATGCTCTTTGAGAGCTTTTCAGGAAATTGGGTAAGGCAACATTTTTCTTTTGCAATTTCCTCCAAAAAATTGAAAATGTACTTAGATTATTCAATAAAAGAAAAAGGAACTGATGATAGCCTTCGTCCGCACTTACATATTTTGAACTTCTACAAACGTCGCCTCCGCATTCAAATGTTGTTTCAGTGGCAGTTTATGGGCCATCAAAGCTGAACCAGAATAGAGACCAAGAAACCATTCGAGCCTTCAGCGATATGAATCACGAAAGGAGCCTTTTTCGAAATTATTGAGTAATACATGTGTTTTTTTGCAATTTTCCAAAATGCTTGAAAATATTAGGGCTTTGGACGATTAAAAAAAAAAAAAGAAACCGAAAAATACACCCATCGCTGAATATAAGAGAAAGAAATAATAATAATAGGCTTCTTCTGCAGCAGGCGATCAATCGATATTTCAAACTTCCAAAAATAGAAATCATTTTCCTACAGACAACCACCCCAGGATTTTTAGAATACTCGAGCAATTCTTTCCTTCATTGTTCAAATTTTGATTGAATCGAACCGAATGCCTGCCAGTGGTTTCTAAATTGACCAACACCAGTCTCCAGGCATTTCATTTTTTATTCAAAAAATTATTTTTTTGACAATCATCAATCAATAAGTATTATTCCTTATCGATAGAAAAAAATTCAATTCATGTATCTATACCTGGATTTTGAGTTCAAAAGCTTCATTCAGCTCATTTTTTCTTGCGTAAATGTACAAAAAAAAACCTGAAAATTTCCAAGTTTCTCACCTCCCTCCACTCTCCCACACTCCTAATTTCATCAGTTTCGCAGGGTGGGGAAGAAAATTTTAGACCAAGTCTTGTCCAGTAGGATTTTTTTTTTTAATTCTCAACTCTCGCTAAACGAGGAAGATGGGGGGGGGGGCGTCACATGAAACCCTGGTGAACATTTCATAAGTACTGTGATCGCCCAAATGTTGGCTAGAAATTTTCAGTCTTATATTTTTCCAAAAAATTTTGAAAATTTTTCAAATTTGCTTAGATTTGTCATACTTATAGTTTATCGATTTTTCGGTCACCGAGTCGAAACTTATGTCATGTTTTGAGTGATTTCTTACGAGGAAAAGAAATCACTTGAAATGTATCATTGGATTTTTCATTTTCAATTCATTTGTATCTATTTCGTAAATTTTTCAAAATTTTCATTTCCATAGCTTGGTAATTTCTCGAAATTGTTCAATTTTTTTTCAATCATTTTCTTTTTTCTTCAATTGAAACTTGCTTCATTACCAACAGTTGTTATCTAATGAAGATGGTATTCTATCAGATAATTTCCTGTCCACCGAATTGCTTTCAAATTCCAAGAAGTTTTTTTTTTCATCGCATAATAGGTAATTAGTAAAGCATTACTCTGTAGTTCACGATACAATATTATATCGTCTGCTCGCGATGGCATTTCATTCGAGAACAAACAAAAGGCGCATTTATTAATATAGATAGATTGTTTTTCGCGTCATTATCGTCTGCCACGATCAACACAGCGATAAAATTAATACCATCTTAATTACCTATATTACGCGAGCTATACTAACAATATTGGAAAACGCTTGATGGTCTAGGAACGTATCTTTACCGCATGTTCACACACTAACCACCGGCTGTAGATATACATGCTATATACCCTCCGCGTAAGAAATTACCCTTTAATTCTCGATACGAAATGAATTTCCCAAACACGCGTCATTTATTGTGAATATTTAATATGTAAAAGGTTCCGCTTTAAATACGATTTTATAATAAGCTGGAATCGAGTAATTCGGTTCAACAACTCAAAAAGATGATCGCGTATAATTCAAAAATGAAATGTTGATCGATGAAATTATTCTAAATTAATTCGTCGCGAAGGATCGTGTTTTTCGTGAATTCGAACAACAAAGACAATGAAATAGAAATAAGAAAAATAAAACTTATCCAACCTGCTATTTGTCCGATGAGAAAATCGATAGACATATCGTACAAAATGAAAGAAAGAGAAATGAAGTTAGATAAGTAGTATGTAAAGTAAAAGAAAAAAATGGATAATAAATCATGAATAAATGACTTCAACGAACGTTTAAGATGTCACTTATCGAATGTCATTTTTACATAAACGCCGTCTTAAATTGACAAACTACCTACGAGTACGTGAAAAAGTACCAGTCCACTTCGATATTTCGTATTATTGAGAAATTCGAATTTATTATGTATCTACGCATTCACCTTGATCCGAGCTTGTACTAATACGTACCGAGACGACGGTGTATTTAAATAATGAAAAATTCATAAGTAATTTACCATTTTTTTTTTCCTCTCGACTCGCCATCAGTTTCGAATGTACGTATACTCGTACGTCGTCATCTCGTTATTGGTCAATTGTGTGGATAACGTCGAATCGTTCAACGTACGGGGATGTGATAAATTTGAAATAATAAAACAATTCAAAACACTGGAAAAATGAAAAAAAAATGGAAAAATCTCAAAAAAACACTCGTAAATCACGACGAATGGGAAAAAAAATTAAATAATAAAAACATTTCAATGAGATAATAAAAATATAGGAAAAAATTCTCAACTTTTCAACAAATAAAGAAATAGAAAAAAATTGAGAAGGTTAGATGAAAGTACCTCAGCAGAATGTGAAATGCCCAGGGTAAAAAGCTAGAACCGATCTAATCTGCCTGGAAAACCCTGAGAAGGGCGAAAAAACTTCAAAGGCATTTTCGATCGCCGACACGAGGCGCATAAACTTTGAGGGAGCTTCGTCAAGAGACAAGAGGACTGTTCAAAATCGAATCACTCCTAAATTATACTCGAAAAGATCGTGTCATGTTCACGGGTATCCCAATGCATAATAATAAGTGAAGATCCATACGAGGTGGCGATAAAGGCAGCCACGCTTGTATCAGGCTAATGAATTCGGGCTCTGGCTACTCGTCAGTGAAATATTTTTTTCCATTTCGACAATACACGTACAAATAAATAACGAGAGAAGAAGGGGAAAAAATGATAATAAATACGGAAAAATAAGGAAAACGGTAATAAAAATGATTAACGAAAGCGAGTAGATATTTTTCGTACTCTTTCGTTTCAGCATTTCGAACCCATTGCTATAGGCAGCACCCTCTACCCTCTCTCGACCCAAGTACCAACTTTTTTTATGGTTTAGACGCGCGATAGTAGATTAAGAATTTATTGCGACGATATTTTTCCGAAACGAGGAATTCCGAATCCGATTGTGAAAATACGTAAGTACACCAACAGATAGGCACGCGATTACCTACTGCCACCGTCGAATGCATAAAATTCGATGCCTTCGCAAGTCTCATGTTTCTCTCTCTCTCTCGAATCGTGTTAGACACTAAAGATGCATCTATAAACAACGTATGCACGAATCTCAACATAACGAAGAGTAGATCCTCGCATAGATGCGATGCAATGGAATTCTTAATTACGCTACCGCAGAGCTATAGTATATTTTTATTGACGGTTCGATTTTACCCCTTTCTTCTCGACCTGTTATATCATAAAATGCAGTACACACTGTCCGCTGTAATGTTCTTCGAGAGAAAAGATGAAGCTACAACGAAAAATTTGTTGTCCGAAATGCGGGAGCTAATTTTATCAGTACTTCGAAATGTACAAGAAGAACTGAATGAAAATGAAGAGCAGCCACAGGGATAGGTCGGTCGTAGGTTAGATCGTCGTGTATTTTATAATCATACTATCGACTAAAATTTTCCAATAAAAGAGAAATCGATCAAAAACGGCACTCTTTATTTAAAATCTATCATTAAAATCTGAAAAATAATCAAACAGAAAAAAGAACATGAACACGACTAAGTCAATGTTTGCCATTTGGCAGGAACTTCGAAACAACCAACACCAAAATACCTAAAACTAAAGAAACAACTAACAAGTAAGTTTACACAGCATTTTTGTAACGAACTTGAAGTACAGTAACACTAGCAGTCAATACGATCCGCTTATCGCCATATTTTCTCGCAATTTATCTCCGTGAATGAAATGAGCAGTTATTGCTAAATAATTCTCCTTCGCTTTTGAAGTCCAAGAATCGAAAATTAGGGATACGTGATCAACTTCGGATAAAAGACTTGTCTCTTTTTCAAACACTTTTTCGTTATGCTCCGGCATCAGTGAATCAATTCTTGTACAAAACTGGAAAATCCGGCACGTTCGACGATGTTAAACGGCTCGTAATCCGACGCAATCATTCGAACGAGCTTTTCATCGATTTTTTTTTCTTAGGATCGTCTGGTTCGTAGGCATCAGGACAATTAGGAAGATGGCGTTTTATTGAATGACGAGGAGTACGTTGAGGTTGTGCTTCTTCAACCACTTCAGAATAATATCATCTTTTCATAAAAAAAATTGACGAAAAAAATCAGGAAAATTCGGCAGCGGATCGGGTTATCGAATTTTCGAAAACGACATCCAGAGTTGAGTTTGAGAACGCCGGAACCCACTTCTGCGGCGAGAGCTCGCGCTTTTAATGCAGAGACTATGTCGGAAAATTTTTCAATATTTTGGAAGAAACATACAAAAAAACTCACTACTCTCCGCATCAGATCTTTAACGTAGATGAAACTTCCATCACCACCGTACCATCTCGCATCTCCAGAGTGTTGGCACGAAAAGGTGAATTTTTAGCCAAATTTTATACAAAAATTAACACTTTTTTATTAGGAAACTGACGTGTAGGTAATTTGCAGGTAGAAAGCAGGTAGGAGCAGTTGTTTCAGCTGAAAGAGGAGAATCTATCACCGCCGTTTTTTGTGTATCTGCTGCTGGGTTCTATCCTCCGCCGATGTTGATTTTTCCAAGAATACGAATGGACCGCAGCTACATGAACAGCACACCTCCAGGGACTCTTTCTCACTGTAATTCTTCGGGCTGGATGAAAATCGATGCTTTTGCGAAATGGTTTAAACACTTCATTGCATACGCGCATCCATCAGAATCGAACAAATTGCTTCTTATCCTAGATGGTCATTCGAGTCATTCTCGTAATTTGGAAGTCTTGGAACTGGCCCGAAAAAATCACGTCGAAATTCTTTGTCTCCCGCCACACTGCACGCATCGTCTTCAGCCGTTGGATGTAGCAATCCTAGAGCCCTTTGATATCTTTTATAATCAAGAATTACGAAGATATCTCGTGAGAAACCCAGGTTGGCCCACATTTGCTCAATTTTTTTTAAAAAAAAGTAATTTTTGCATTAATGTTTGGTCTTTATTTTTCAAGGTGAAGTTGTGACGCTCAAAGAAATCGGCGAAATTTTTGGAACAGCCTACCTTAAATCGTGTAACGTAATGTATGCAATCAATGGATTCACTAAAACTGGAATTTGCCCACACAATCCCAATGTTTTTACCGCAGCTGATTTCGCTGCTGCTGAGGTAACTGATCAACCCGAAAATGACGAACAATCGCCTCCAGCTGCTGCAGAAATGCCAACGTCTCAAAATGTCGAACAATCGTTTCCAGCTGCAGAAGTGCCGACGTCTCAAAATGTCGAACAATCGCTTCCAGCTGCAGAAGTGCCGACGTCTCAAAATGTCGAACAATCGCATTCAGCTGTAGAAATACCAACGTCTCAAGATGTCGAACAATCGCCCCCACCTATAGAAATACCAGATATCGAAGAATTGCTTATAGACCTCGAAATACCTCTGCCTGAAAATATCATCCAACCACGGCTGTCAACTTCAATGCCCTCGACTTCGAACCATTCGTTTGCAACGCCCTCAACTTCGACTTCCAAGTCTAGCACATCAAGTTCGCG
>FIZT01017938.1:26044-42660 GCA_900065295.1 Paracoccus marginatus | reverse complement strand
GATACTAGCGCCTACCTAGTGACGGCAGTACGAAGTATATTGAGCGTTCAAGGTTACACATAATACTGCTTCGAAGTGGTGGTACTAGTCTATTCTATATTACTTTGATTTCTACAAAGTAGATTCGTCAGAGGAGCGTGAGGACGATTTATCGTTTTTACCTCATCATTAATAAATTACCAAATAGTGTGTAAAATAACATACCGCAGATTATTATTTTTTTTACAGTTGTCTCGTCACTTATCAATGAATTTTTTCTTGTAATTTGTAGTAATTTGCTTTCAATTGGAAGAAAATGTAGCGTCTTAAATTAACATCACAATCCTAGTGTTGATCGTTTGGTGACAAAAGTCCACTGCTCAGGCAAGTAACCGTGCATGAGAACCCGCATTACTTAATTTATTATTTCATTACTCCTCAGTCTTATATTATCTGTGTTTCCCTGCTAAAACGTCTACAACTCCTGTTACTTAGGTCGACGATGGCCAAATCTACTCTAAACCCCAAGGAGTTCGTTCAGCGATCGTTCTCTCCCTACGTAGCCATTTTGAGCAGCCCACTGGTCGACGAAATCTGCCAGAAAAACAATCTCTCTTTCATCGAACTAATAGAACCGTTTTGTACAGTCACCAACGAAGGTATAAATTCATATTATCGTATGATTTAACTTTAGAAACTCATTCATTTGCGATGTTTGTTCTTGCAGTATCTTATCGTGATCATTCTGCGTCAAATATCACCTTAAAAAATCTAAGAGTATGTTTCTACGATATCAACGCCAAACCGCCCGAACAAGCTATTGCGAAGACATTACTCTACGAATCGGTTAGCTCTGTTTCTGATGAAGTTACCGAGTACACCAATTTCAAATCGGGTAATCGTGCACGTTTATGGTAAAATTACGCGAATGAAGTGTACGTTAAACTAATGATGATCTCATTTTATTGTAGGCAGTATTAGTGTCGATGTACCTACTACTGTACCTTGGTTTGAAAAATGGAGAGAAATGTTCTTCACAGTACAGTTCCCGTCCGATCACGAATTCACCAAACATTACTTAGCTTGTGAGTACTTATTAAATATAAATAATTCGATGAAATATCTCTCATTTGTATGAATTTTTCAAATAGGTATGATAGTTATAACTTCCAAAGAAGACAATCCTATGGATACGTTATCGAATATGGTTCAAAAATTGCAACACACTTTGAGCATGTCTCCTCCTAAAACGATCCCTAAATGGTTTAGCTCGTCTATATTACGATACTATGTCTTATTGCATGATGTCGTTTCGGGAGATTTAAAAAAGTATGTAATTTTCTTACAAACCTCGTATTGCGCGAAAGAATACTTGAATTTCATTTTGATTTTCAGAGCTGAAAAAGTATTTGACGAAATGAAATCCACTTATAATGCCCAATGTTGTTACATGCTACAGATTAATTCGCAGCCTACGGGTAGTGCTATTGTCGTGCCTGATTACTGGGGCAAAACTCAAGTGAAAAATGGATCCAACGTGAGTTTCGATATGATATCAATCTGACTGGAGGTCATATTTTCTCTTGACGATTGGCTTTGTTCTTCGAATAGGATTTCAATAACGATATTGGTCTAACTGATAGCTTCTCTATGAGTAATTCAACTCAAATTGAAACTGGTCAAGAGATTTCAGAACAGGTCAAACCGGAGGTTTTAAACCATCCTTTAAGCCCTCAGCTTGAAAATCAACGTATCGGTGGCGATGATTCGCAGGTACTTCTACGATTCCTATCAATATTAAATCAGTTTCGATTGGTTATAATTTTATTTAAATTATCATTTTTAGGAAATGGACGATATGGCTAACGGTTTGAAAACTCGGGAAAAACCTGGAGCATGTCTAACTGCCGAAGACGTCGATCGTGTCAAAACTCTCGTTTCGAATTTCGTTATCAGCGCTCTAATTCCTTTCGTTGAAACACAAATGCAATATTTGAACGAAATGGTAGCGATATTCTCGTGTAATTATGCGTCTCGTAATTTTTAAAATATCTATTTAATTCGTCGATTATTTCGCAGGTTTCGAACAAAAAAGGCGTTAGTAAATCTTTTTTGAGCGCTACTAAACGATGGTTTGGAAATCCTAAACCAGGATCACCGATCAGCGTGCCAAACACGCACTAGTAAGCGTTTTCCAAAGAACTTTATCGTAAAACTTACGCAAACGTGATGAATAATTTTGTTCGTAAATTCCAGTTATCATCCTGACTCCCCCGAGCTACATATGCGTCGTTTGGGTGACCTGTGTTTTATGTTCGGAGCGTACACGTGCGCTTTCCAAGCTTACCATTCGGCTAAACGTGATTTCAGTTCGGATAGCGCCTGGTTGTATTATGCCGGAGCATTAGAAATGGCCGCTTTATCAGCTTTTCTAATCGGATTAGATATTAAGAAGGCTCAAGAGTATACCGAAGAAAGCGTGAGCACGTATTTACACACGTGCCGGTCAGATCATCGATTATTCGAGCATAAAACAGAAGCCCTTCCGTTCATTAATTACGAAATTTTTACCATTCTAGAATGCCCATGTTTGCTACCAGATTAACTCTGTGCGTTACAGAGTGCTTGAAAGATTTGGGAATGTATGGTGAAGCTGCTGGTAGACTTCTATCGATGACTAGCGAAGATTCTGATTTACGAAGCGCTTTATTTTTAGAAGAAGCTTCGTATTGCTTTGTTAAATCAAAAAAACCGTATATGCCTCGTAAATACGCTTTTCATCTTGTCTTAGCAGGGCACAGGTTTGCCAAATCCGGCCAAAGGAAACATTCATTGAGATGTTATAGACAAGCTTATCAAGTTGGTATTTCTATCGAAGCCGGATGAGCTTTCTTACAAACTTTTATATCTTTTTTTTTACTGTATCATTGTTCAGGTGTACCAAGATAAAAGCTGGAGTTTGGCCGAAGATCATATACATTTCACTATTGGAAAATTAGCGTCGTCTTTAAAACAAAAAGAAGTCACCGCTGCCGAATTTGCTAAATTATTCATCAATCCGAGTACTCAATTACCTTCTCAACAATCAACTTTCCTTAAAGAATACTTTTTATCGTTGATCGTATGCATTATCGAACTCTTATCACCTTTTTTACTGTTCAAAGTTCGTTATTAATTAATCTTGATTTACCAGGAGCTTCAAAAAGAAGGCCGCAACGAGATGCCTTTTTTACAAATACCTCACATCAACCATTCTAGTATTAAAGTATCTTTGAACGTACTCGAAAATACCGAGCGTATCGAAGGATATATTTTGGCTCATAAGGAAATCACCGAAGAAGAGCAAACTAACAATAGGTAAAAATTGAAATTTTAAAAATCTTCGCTTCCGAATTGATCGAGTCATTTTGCAGATGGCGTAAACTGGAAGAAAGCTTGGTCTCATTCACCAGTAATAATTGTTTGCCACCATCTTTCAAGCCGACAATCTCAGTGCTATCGAACAGTACGAATAATTCAATCAAACCGGTGTGTGTGATCGAAGGTACTTACTCGACAAAGTAAAACTTCTGATTTAAAACTTGAGATTTTTATTATAGAGTATCTTTCATCGATTTGTTTTAGAACGCATTCGAATGAGTGTGGATCTAGTTAACATATTGAATATTTCGTTATGTCTACAAAACGTCGAATTGTTATGGGTTCATTCCGCTTCGCAAGATAATCCTAATAGGGATAAGAGCACTTTGGTGGAGACCGAAATTTTAAATCTAGTTTCACTCGATTCAGATACCAGCTCAACAGTAAGTAAATTTCTGTAACAAAGGTCAGATGCCGGTTCATTGAATTTTACACCGTTCCTATAATTTTTCAGGTGACCTTACACATAACGCCAAAATTACCTGGTGAACTCCATATTACCGGTATTAAATACACAGTGGTTCTTCAACCGTCCAGCGAAGGAGCAGATACGATCAGTATCACCGGATACACCAATTTAAATTCTCAAGGGATGAGGATTGTAACAAAAGAGCCGAAAACAGACCCGCAATATGCTCCTGATTATAGATTGCAGCTCACTATCGCCGATAGTGCTCCTTGTTTACAAGTATGTTCTGTCTAAAATGATTTATATCGAAATTCGATATTTTATAGAGATCTATTGCCGCAGATATATTTTCAACATCTTCCCGAAGAAATGCTATGTGGCGAAATCCAACCAATCGTAGTAATACTTCGAAATACAGGTCGTTTACCAATCAATAGGATTCTATTTACCGCCAGCGAGCTCGACTTGTTTTCCGTACCCAAGTGTAAACCTGGAAGTCGAATTTACCAGCTGCAGTTCGAGCCTATACTGCCTGGACAATGTAACGAAGTTACCATGTACTTGAAGGCGTCCGATAAAAGCGGAGAAACTTCTGTCGATTTGTTGTTCTATTACGATACCGATAAATCTAGTCATCAAAAGTTGAAGTATCGGTTGATTCATCATACTTTGAACTTGGTGGTGCACGAATCAATTCACGCGTCTGTTTTGGCCACCAGAAGTATAAAAAATAGCGACGACGATGAAGTGATTAATATCCGTCTTCAAGTACAAAATAAAAATCAGGTTTGACATTTTTTTCAAATTAGCGTTTGTCAACTTGAGGTTGATTTTTAATTTAGATTTGTTTACAGACGTCGGATTCAGTCAAAGCTACCGTTTCCTTGCAACAAGTTTCGTTATTTAGCTCGAATTGGCAACTTTTCGATGTGATTTCTTCTTCGGATGATGGTAAATTGCTGTAAAAATGAGTTTTTTCTATAAACTTCGATTATTTTACGCGACGATTTTTGTGTTTTAGTTTCAGTGAAATTGGAACAAGAACAACTAGCTTTTGTGACACTTAAAGCTAAGCGACTCAGTACAGGAAATAATTATTCCGATTTAATTTTGATTGAAGGAGACACTATTTTATCAGTTGACAAACCACACCGTGATTTCACCGAATCGATAGTTACCAAATTAATTAATCCAAATAAACCGTCAAATAAAAATTCCAACGGAACAGAATCAGTGTTCAATATCAATGCGCTCGTGATTTTATTCTGGAAGGTAAATATATTTCCAATTTTGAGTAAACTCTCGCTTTTGCATTCGAATATATTGTAACGAATATGTTTACATTTTAGGGTGAAGTATATAGAAACAGCGTAGTTCAAACGATAACTGGTCAGCACCTTGTACCGTTGATGAAATTCAATCAAAAATATTCGTCTACCGATTGTGATTATTTATACGAAACGAACAAACCACCTATCCTGTCATCGTTCATATCTCCTCCTTCCATTCCGACGGTTTATTATAATAGTCCTGTTGCCAAAGAATTGTTACTAATTAAAATGAACCATCCTGCTATTGTTACTCATAGTTTTACCTCGAACAGAATCTGTACGGTCTCTGTGGATTTGATCGTTCAAAACTGTTCTGATTACTCGGTCGAAGTGAAGCTCGATTCCACATATCAAACGCCTAATAAGTAAGTGTTCTAGGTTTTTTTTGATCTATTGGGGCCTTGCAGATGTAATTGACTTTGTTTTGTTTTGTTTTAGCGTGAGTAAAATTCACGAATCATCGTTATTTTTATGGCTGGGAGTTGTGCTGAATACATTTGTGTTGGAAAAACATTCCTGTACGAAGATGCCACTTTGTGTGTGTGTCGGTAATTGTGGAACTTACGATTTGGGTTCGCAACTTACCATTTCTGCTCGAAAATTTAATAGTGAGAATATTTTTGTCGCTCAGTCTTCTGTTCCACATTCGTTGTTGTGCGTATCAAACGACGTTTCATGATATTTATTTGAAATTTTTTATTACACCAATTGTGATTTATCATTGTTCAAGTTTATTGTAATAATATTTAACGTTGTTGGATAATTCGATCAGTATATTTAATTTTGATTTTTTATCAAATAAAAAAATGAAAGACGAAGATGAGATTTTCGTAAAAAAAAAAAATAAAAAAAAATGGAAAATTAACAATTTTCAAAAACGCTATCTAGAAAGCGAAAAAGAAACCAAAATACCTACTTTTGTTACCTACCGAAATTTCAAAACCCCAAAAAGTCACACCTTGTTCGCAAAATGCATGAAAAAATTTTTGGCTGCATGGCTGCATGTTGAATGAAGAATTTTAGTGAAATTGTGTGGTCGCTTTCATTTCAAATTGTGATTTGTAAAATTTTAAATCATCAAGTTTAGTACAATAGAAACTTTTTTTTTGATCTAACAATTGTGTAATTTTTATTCGTCAAAATGACGACCATTGTTAAAAGCGCCGGGGATAATTTTAAGTCTCAAAAAAGTGGCCCATACCGTGATAAAACCAAACCCGTTGACATACGGTCTAGTAATATTACAGCTGCGAAAGGTATTTCAATATTTCACTCTATTTTTCATTGAATAAAGCGTAAAAATCACGAAAATATCATCTACAACACTTGAAATTATCTTTTCATTTCACAGCTGTAGCTGATGCTATCCGTACTAGTCTTGGTCCCCGAGGCATGGATAAAATGGTAGGTTTGCACTTGCTAGTGGTTTATTATGTCGTCCGGCCATTATTTTATATCATCATTTTCTTCAGATCCAAGCTGGAAACGGGGAAGTCACTATTACCAACGATGGAGCTACCATACTTCAACAAATGAATGTTATGCATCCTGCTGCCAAAATGGTGAGATTCTTTTGTCTGTTTTGTCTGCAAAACGATCACCATCACTATTTTATATAGCATTTAATTGTATTCTCAACCGTGATGACTCTAACCTTAGGACACCTAATTGACGCAGTATGCGATATGATTTGACTGTTACTGAGTTGAGATGTTGATTATTTTATGGCTAGTAATTACTACAAATATGATGACCATTACCTTAGGACACCTAATTGACGCTCAGTGCGATATGATTTAACTTTAGTACTAATGATGACCCGAACCTTAGGACACCTAATGGACGCTATTTGCGATATGATTTGACTATGGTACTGATTTAAAATATTATTTTTTTAATGCTCAATAACGTTTTCAAAGTGATGACACAAACCTTAGGACACCTAATTGACGCTCAGTGCGATATGATTTGACTTAGTACTGATATTAGAGTATTTTTCCTTTGTAAGTAATGGTGAAGTGATGACCCGAATCTTAGGACACCTAATGGACGCTATACGCGATATGATTTGACTATGGTACTGATTTAAATCATTTTTTAATATTTAAAAACGTTTTTCGAAGTGATGACTCGAACCTTAGGACACCTAATGGACGCTATAAGCGATATGATTTGACTTTAGTGCTGATATTAGAATAACTTTTCATTGTAAGTAATGGTGAAATGATGACCCGAATCTTAGGACACCTAATAGACGCTATTTGCGATATGATTTGACTCTGGTGCTGATTTACATCATTTTCTTATGCTTAACAACGTTTTACGAAGTGATGACCCGAACCTTAGGACACCTAATGGACGCTATAAGCGATATGATTTGACTCTGGTACTGATCGTAACGTTTTAAGTTTTATGCGCCACTTTATTAACAGTGACCGATATAAAATATTTATGCTATGGTGCTTGAATTTAACTTGACTCAGCGATTAAGCTCGACGTATTTACGATAAATTTATTTCATAATAATTCATTTTCAGGACATCTAATAAGCACTAGTGCTATGATTAGAACATGTTTTTGAAGAGATTTTTCGAAGTTTTAGTTCATTTACTAGAATACTTTGGTTATTTTCAAAGTCTTAACGCATTTTTCGCTTTTAGTTGGTAGAATTATCGAAAGCACAAGATATCGAAGCCGGTGACGGTACAACTAGCGTCGTCGTCGTAGCCGGTGCTCTTCTAGAAGCCGCTGAAAAGTTACTCCAACGCGGTATTCACCCGACTATCATCTCGGATGCTTTTCAAAACGCCGCAGCAAAATCTATCGAAATTTTGACCGGTATGTCGACCCCGGTTCTACTTTCGGATAAAGAAAACCTTATTAAAAGCGCGTCAACATCGCTCAACTCGAAGGTTGTCTCGCAACAGTCGTCCATGTTAGCTCCGCTGGCCGTTGAAGCTGTCCTTAAAGTTATTAATCCGGCTCAAGATACTAATATCGATTTAAAAGTATGTATTTTGTTGTATTTTTGATTTTTCGAGATGTTCGATTTAATATTGAATTTGTATTATTTTACAGAATATAAAAGTTTTGAAAAAATTAGGTGGTACTGTTGAAGATACCGAACTCATTGATGGGTTGATGTTCACCCAAAGAGCTGCCAACGTTAATGGACCAAAAAAGATCGAGAAAGCTAAAATAGGATTGATACAGTTTTGCATTTCGCCTCCCAAACCCGACGTGAGTTTGTAAAAATTAGGACCGAAGGCTCGTGTTGCGAATTTTCACGGATATTTAATTGTTTGGCTCTTTGTTCTTTCACAGATGGATCACAACGTTATTGTATCCGATTACGCCACCATGGATCGTGTGCTTCGCGAAGAACGTGAATACATTTTAAATATCGTAAAACAAATTAAAAAATCCGGTTGCAACGTTTTACTCGTACAGAAGTCCATCCTACGTGATGCTCTGAGCGACTTAGCCGTTCACTTTTTAGATAAAATAAAATGTTTGGTTGTGAAAGACGTCGAAAGAGAAGATATCGAATTCATATGCAAAGTACGTCTCGCGAACTCCGAGCTATTTTACCTATCCACTTAATGCCTATACTAAATCGAGTTATTATTTTTTTTTGAACAGACGTTGAATTGCAGACCTATCGCCAGTTTGGATCATTTCGTGCCTGAGCATTTAGTATCGGCTGATTTAGTCGAAGAAGTTCAGACCGGTGAAAGTCGCATGGTGAAAATTAGCGGTATTCATAACCCCGGCCGAACAGTAACCATTTTGTTACGCGGTAGTAACAAACTCGTCCTCGAAGAAGCCGATCGATCGTTGCACGACGCCTTGTGTGTTGTTCGTTGCCTCGTCAAGAACAGAGCTTTGATTGCAGGCGGCGGAGCCCCGGAAATTGAAATCGCCCTTCAGCTGGCGGAATATGCTCAAGAAGTATCCGGTGTTGAGTCGTATTGCTACAGAGCTTTCGCCCAAGCTATGGAAGTTATACCGTGCACGTTGGCTGAAAATGCTGGATTGAATCCGATCGCCACTGTGACCGAGTTGAGAAACCGTCACGCTAATAAAAGTGATTCGAATAGGATTTATACCGGAATTAACGTTCGCAAGGTAGCAATGCGGTTTTGTATTTTGATAATTGCTTATCTTTAGATTTTTTTTTTACTGAATTTGCGGTATTTTTCAGGGTGCTATAACGAATATGTTAGAAGAAAATGTAGTTCAACCTTTATTAGTATCAACTAGTATGATCACTTTGGCCTCCGAAACTGTTCGAAGTATTCTTAAAATCGATGATATTGTAAGTGTAATGGGTTCTTAATGCAAACAACCTGATGTTGTTTGTTATTAATCGTTGCTTTTTTCTAGGTAAATACCTTGAAGTAAATTTATTTGATCAAATTATACCGCTTACTTTGGTTTCAAATTGAACGTCGCCTTTTCCACATTAATAACAATAAAAATACGGTTATTGAAAATTTACGTCTTGTAAATGATCACTACTTCACTTCAAATTAACTTGTCTTTATTATGTTAATTTTTCTTAATTATTTAACTTTTGTATTCTAAAAAGTTTGAAATTTTATAATGAAACAGTATAACTATTTATTAAAGTACTTGTGTTATTTTTTATTCCAAGCAGAGAGCAGGAATATTAGATTAGTAGTGAGCGAGTCCGCCAAGACAGCGGGTCTTCTGGATCTGGATCTTAATTTTTAGTTTTTGAAGATCTTTGAGTACAAGTTGAAGAATGAAGATGAAGGAAAGGGAAATTGATGATTTTTGAAAAAAGGTTTTCATTTTTGCGTTGTTCATTTCGGCAACATTGTCGTTACTTACCCGCAACTTTTGATCTGTGGCGAGAAGAAATTCGTTTCGGTTCTTCAATATTATTTTCTGTGACAACGCGTGAAACCGCAAACATTCACCGGGATGTTTCTATGGTGTTATTTTGTTTTAGGAAGTTATAGGTATTGTGAAAAAGTTGCGTTTATTTATCTAAATGTTCTAATATTACGTGAAATAACTCGCTAAACATGGCCGTTAAAGATCCGTAAGTATTTTACCAGTCATATCTATATAGTTATCAACGTTTCTGGTCAATTTTCAATCATTAAAGAAGTTATCATATTCGCCAATTTATTCTTATCACGTTTTTACTTGGTTGAATGTGAACAGTGAAAACAATCGCCGATCGTCAAGCTCATCCTCGGATTCATCGAGCGGTTCGAGCTCATCTCGCAGTTCTAGATCGTCCAGTAGCTCGAGCTCAAGCTCCGGTTCCCGATCAAGTTCTTCATCTTCTTCAAGCAGTTCATCAAGCGATTCGTCTTCGGCAGCGCGAGCCAAGAGTAAAAGAAAGTAAGTGTCGTTAATTTTTATTTCTATCATCAACTTCTGTCGATTCTATAGTTTTCCATTTTCTGTAGACCGGCACCATCAACGAACAAAAGTCGCAGTAAATCGAAATCAAGAAGTCGCAGCCGTAGCAGGAGTAAAAGTCGATCAGTCGATAGGAAACGTCGCGATGCCGATGATAAAAAGAAAAAAAGCGATGATAAATCTAGTTCGAAAACAGCGACCAAGCACAGATCTCGGTTAGTAATTCATGTCGACTTATTATCACTTGAATTAGGTTTATTATAATGTAATTCTCAATGTTCAGATCGCCTTCACCTAAACGTAAACGTAAAGAAAAGTCACCCTCGCCTAAACCTTCCCGGATTCATATTGGAAGACTCACCCGAAATGTGACCAGAGAACATATACAGGAAATATTCGCTCACTACGGTACAGTTAAAAATGTAGATTTTCCCATCGATCGAATGCATAATCAAAATGGCCGAGGATTCTGTTACGTTGAATTCTCAACACCCGAAGAAGCTGAAAATGCTATGAAACACATGGACGGAGGTAATTTATATTTGATCAATTGTTTTAGTAAATGTTATTCACATGTATTGACAAGAATTTTCGTTACAATAAATACGTGTATTTTTAAGGTCAAGTTGACGGACAAGAGATCACCTGCGCTCCTGTATTACTTCCGCAACCGCGTATGATGCGTAGATCTCCAATGCGATTACCACCGCCGAGGTGGGATCGCAGAAGAGGACCACCGTCGCCTAGGTATCGTAGACCTAGAAGTCCTATTAGGCGCCGGTCTCCGCCAAGATCGAAACGACCAAGATCCAGATCTCCTAGAAAACGACGTTATAGCAGATCGTCATCCAGTAGTTCTCGTTGATTTATTGATTAAAACTTTGCGGACGGTATGGAAATACAAACAGGTACATGTATTCGGTGTGTGTATATAGCTGCATTGGAAAGCACGATGACCGATTGATAATTTGCCTAAGATTTTTTTCCTTTTTTTTCCCAACGCTATAATTGATTATAAATAATTTGGTTTTACTATGTAATAAATATATAAACTATTTATTTCGTAGTTTTGTTGCGATTTTTCTGGTCTCGAATTAGCCTGTGATTTATCGGTATTCGATACTTATTGCGATCCAAGGTTTAGTAGCGTTACAACGAAAAAATGTTTTCTTCAAGAAGAATAAAATTGATTTGTTGAATTTATTCGTTGCGTACGATGTGTTCAAAGTTTCTCACCCAATTTACATTGTTTTTCCGCTCATATTACCGCTAATTATCGATAGTTCTGATAATCGAGTATGAAATCGTTGTTAAATTTCATTTTTAACATTGTGGGGAACTGCGATTATCAGAAAACATAATTACTTAATAAAAATTATTAAAGCACCAAAGACACTTCATCAGCCATTTTGTGTTCATCTAATCAAATAAATTTCTTGTGTGAAAACAAACAAGAATAAATTATTAAAACGCCGTCGAAGTTGAGCTTACTTTGTTTTTTCTCGTATCACACCCCGTCCTGATCAAGTGATCATGATGAACGGCCATTTTGTTTTTCTCATCATCTTATTTCGTTCGTAATGTAATATTTTTTTGTACTCGGTTTCGGCAACACTGACTCCAATTTCAGTGCTGCAGCATAGAAAATGTTAATCGTGCTCGTTTGTCCGTTTTATTCTTGATTGGTCAAGTTTTTTAGCGAGTTCGTGTTGTTTTTAGTACGCGTTGTCGCGTTCGGTGCTCGCCTGTTCGGTTTGTATTCAATTTAGAAGTGTTATCAAAAACACTTGTTGAATGTAAGTGCGTTATGGTGCGGTTTCCGCGTTGCGAAAAGAAATTTGCGTTTAATGTGCGGCTAATTGGGTGAATTTTCGTTACCGTCGGCGTAGCTCAAATTGGCGGTTAAAGTTCGGTGCAAGTGTTGAAAAAAGTATTCGTTCAGTTACAGTGCGCGCGATACATTAATTTTCTTCGAGCTTCTTGGAAGAGTGTAGCGGTGTCGGAGCAATTTTCAACTCTAAATGTGAATAGCGAGTAAGTTAACGGTAATAAATCTCGGCGAACCGAATTAGATAAATATAATTATGTCGTAAGTTGTTTGCATATCACACCAACGTAATGGTTGATGATCGGAAACGAACGCTCTGCCGTCGTAGTATAATAGTCGTTCTAATGCGATGATTTTTTTCATTGATATTAGCTAATGCTGTAATGCTCATTCGGCTGTAGATACGTCGTGTACAGCCGCGATTTCGACGCCATTAATATTGCTAATTAATACTGGTTATTGTCTCTACATAATTTTTTTATCGTCTGCGCAGTGATAATTGGTTGAAGGTCGCAGAATGCAGTGGCTTTCGAATACATAATCGTTTTACAGGGAATTTAAAGCATATTCGAAAGCCGCACTCGTCGTTTCGCTCGCCTTCATCGTCGTTGTCGGTTCAATAATCTAAGAGCCAAAAACACAAGTCCAAGTCGCCTATACTGTTCGAACCGCAGGTCGCCGGTAATTTCGAAAAATTATCACCCAGAGGAGGTTGGTAAAAAGGCGAAATTGTTTTAATTCATATCGAAACATGTGCGCATCTCAAAAAACCAGTTTGTACAAGTTGTTAATTTGGATATTATCGCATAGCAGGATTTTCCTTCCTCAATGCAGTTATTTATAGGCATAAAATCCGACAACGCTTGGTTCATTGCATCGCATCGCGATGACATATTCGCGTATTTTTGTCCGTCGTGTATTTTATTTATTTTTTTTAAATTTTTATTCGACAACATTTTCTGAACTGGTTATCGCGTAGAGATATTTTTGGATTCGATCGCAGAGACAGAGAGCATGCGAGTGTTTTCGTACATCGCATCTCTGTCGTAACTCCGTCTCCGCTACCGTAGTTTACAATTGAAGTTAATTAATCGATTCGAGTAATTGTTTAGTGACCTCTGGAACGCGTTTAGCGCGTATCGAAATCAATTAACTCAGCATGGGATTTTTTCTCCGCCATTAGCCGTCCGTCGATACAGCAGATAAAACGTCCAAATTTACCACACAAATTATAGATAACGAAACGAACGCCACTAAAACACCCATCAATTGAAATTCTTTCAACGTACCGCGTACGTCCCATTTTTATTTCATTAACGAAGAATTTCCTGTTCATTGGGTCATCAAACATATCCACTTGGCGGATTTAATGTACATATACGTACCTACGTATTTCGGAAACTGACTGACTGTATCTACTTTGGTTGACTAAGTAGGTATTCTCGGACAAATCGGCCTTTTCGACCAATCTTCTTGTATCGCACAATTCGCGAATACTACAGCCATTTGCCATTTTACATAGTCCAAGATGTTCGAAAGTTTGACACTCGGCCAGCTAATTTCTTTCTGGCCCCAAATGGAAAATCACCGAAGCGCCAAGTTTACCAAGTGTGAGTCATACGATGTGTATGTGTTAAGTACATACGAACGAAAAGTTTGATACGGTTTTTCATTTTCGAATGCATACGTATGTAGATGTGCTACCGACGACGAGTCTACGTGTTATAGTATGTACTACACACAAAGAGAAGAGGTAGGTATCTCGTCTTGGTTGGAATTATTCTAACGGTTCGTATATGTGTTTTCGTATGTTGCCTGTGTGTGAGTTGCGTGATATGTAGTAATTGAAATGGATATAAGATTATCCGTAAACAAGTGTAAATTATTGAATTAATTCTTCCTAGGTGGTTTAACACTGTGCATGGGTTTTCCTTCTCTCGTCTCCTCGCATCTTGTGTGAAACTCGCCATGCTCTCCGGCCATTCCTATCGTTTCGCTTTGGCGATCGTATGGTAATTGTATTAGCGAAACTCGATTGTCGATGGGTGTAGTCTTTAGTTTCAATGGCGAATCGATTTTTGTTTTGAATTTCGTAGAATAAGTGCGGTTGCGGAGGTTTTGCAGATGCTCAACTCCATTTTTATGACCATTTTGATTACTGAACCCAAATTGGATGCTGAAAAATGGTTTAAAATTCAAAATTTTACTACGGTATCGATGGATGCGGGTTTGAATTCGTTGCTTTGAATTTTCGAAGTTGTTTAATTGCTCTTGAAACCAATGAGCTCCATTTGTTAAGGCATACCTAAGCGAGCAATTGAGTTGGGTTTTGAAGATTTTTTTTCTTTCAAAACGAGGTCTGGAAATCGAAGAGGTGGCTGAGAGTTTAGATCATTTAAACGCTGAATAAATTGGCAAAAACTATTTGAACTTGTAATTGCTGATTTTTTTGATTTTTTAAAATGAGACGATCGTTTTATGAAAATCAAGTGACTGGTCGATTGATCAAAAATTTCAAAGGCGATTGAAACCGATTAATTTATTGAATTTGAAAATTCGTCAATTTATCGAATTCGATGGTTGATAAGCACATTAAAAATTCATCGAAATCGAAGACAAAATCGAAAATTCATCGAAATCGAAGACAAAATCGAAAAATTAATGACCCCAAAAAGTGGAGCTATAAAAATTTTTGTGAAGCAAAATTTATAGAGCATAAAAAACTGAATTTTTTTGTCCCTTGTAATTTTTGAACCGGTTTCATAGTTCTCGAGATACATATTAACCAGTTTCGAAACGTGAATTCAAACCTTAAAAAAAAATTTCAAAAAAATGAAGAGTTCAAAATCAAACGTGTTTTTTTTGGATGAATTTTAATGAAGTTGTAACAAAAAACATTCAATTTGTGTGAATTGAATGCTGGCTCCCTCCTCCCCTCCCCCTCCCCTCCAAAAAAACAACAAAATTAGACGAAACGAAAAACGAAATAAATTGTACTCCCTCGAAACCCTCGCATAATGAAAAGTCTTGAACAATCAGGTCAATATAAATTTCGATCCCGACCCATAATTAAAATATTTTAGGCTCTCGTTGGCACGTACTGATAAGATCGCTGGTAAATACAATCGCGATGAAGCGTACTACGGTATTCCGAACGAGGCGATAATAATAAATACACCGCGTGTACGAAATCATTCAGGAATACGTGCATATTTTCCAACGAAGAGAAGCCGAAAGCCGAATGTATATTGTGGGTACCGCAACCCGAAAGAGGAAGCAGTCACTTGACGAGCTACATCAAACCCTCGAAAAAATAAACAAAAAGGCGCCAATTTGAACAAATTTACTTTCCCAAATGTTTAAAATATCGTCGTTACCGAGGTATTATCGTCTAGATAAATACGTATTTACGCATAATTACCGTGTACAAATTTATTTCTCACTCGAAATTATCGTATCTATACTCTGTTGGTTTATAAATATACATACAAATCTGCAAATATTCGTCGTCATCACTGGTGCGAGTATAATATTATGCAGTGTTGCGAATAAACATTGGTACCCGACCCCCTTCGAGGTCCTCTGCCCGTTTGTAATGCTGTCATTATCTCGGTTATTGTTAGAAAATTTCTTCGCCATGTATCATACGTACCCTGTCGAGTATCGAAGTATCGACGTCGCAGTTGTACATACTCCATAGCATTATTCAAGTTGAAAGGATAATGTTAACGTGAGTGCTCAGCTCATACGATATGTATTTTGTTTTTTTAGAAAAAAAAAGAGATTTCGAGTTGAAAACCGATAGGTGTAGAAAATTTAGTATAGTTTGGGTTTTCAGATTTTTTTGAAGGGAGCAGGTTCAGTGATTCTTAAATTTATTACTTGGCATTTTTTTTTTTTTTTTAAATGTATGCAAAATTTGAAAAAATGTATTTGAAACCAGTTGAGTGATTCTCAAACCCCTTGTCAATTTTCTTAGAATATGACAAATTTTGAAGCATGAAGAATAGTTTTATTTTGATTTTAATTTTCTTTTTTCAAACCAATTCAGTGATTCTTGAATCGCTGTTTTTTTTTCAAAAAAAAAGCTTTAAAAAATCCAATTTCTGACAATTTTTTTGAAAATTGGTTCAGTCAATGGTTCTTAGTTCCTTGCTGGTCTATTTAATTTGAAATTGGAATGCTGACAGAACCCCAAAAAGTGATAGTTTTCAATTTTTCATTTTTTTTTTTTTTTTTTTTTTGGAAA
>FIZT01017938.1:0-26027 GCA_900065295.1 Paracoccus marginatus | reverse complement strand
CCAAAAAATGGTTGTTTTTAATTTTTTTTTTTTTTTTTTTTTTTTTTTTGGAAACTGGTTCAGCTATTCCCAATTTTTCTATTATTATAATATATTGTTCATTTTCCATTTTTGAAAATTTTTTAACTTGTTCAGTGATTCCCATTTTCAATCATTTTTTTTTTCAAATGAGAGTGCTAAAAAAAAGTGAAAGTTCTCAGAAATGATCAATTTTGTATTCTTGGCTCTATAGAAACCGGTTCAGTGGTCGTCAAACCTTCAACTAATTTATTTAATTTGAAATTATGATGTTTAACTATTACTCAGAATTTCAAAAAAGGCTGTTTCGATTAAATTTTTTCCCAATATTTTTTCGTTCATACAAATGATAAATTTCTCATTTTGATTGTTTTTAACCATTTCAGTGATTCCCATCTTCACGTTTTGTTTTTTTTTTTGAAATGAGAGCGCTGAAAAAATTAAAAGTTCTCTGAGTGAAATGACCAATTTTGTATTCTTGCTTCCTTAGAAACCGGTTCAGTGGTCGTCAAACCTTCAACTAATCTATTTAATTTGAAATTATGATGTTTAACTATTAGGTATACAGACTTTCAAAAATGGCTGTTTCTAGCTTTTCTAATAATCTTTTATTGATACAAATTACTAATTTGTCATTTTGATTGCTTTTCAACCGGTTCAGTGATTCCCATCTTCACGTTTTGTTTTTTTTTTTTTGAAATGAGAGCGCTGAAAAAATTTAAAGTTCTTAGAAATGACCAATTTTGTATTCTTGGTTCCATAGAAACCGGTTTAGTAGTCCTCAAACCTTCAACATATAATTTGAATTAAGATGTTGAACAATTATTTAGAATTCTAAAAAAGGCTGTTTCTAGTTTTTGGATTTTGAGAAAATGGTTCAGTGATTCTCGAATTTTTCCAATATTTTTTTATTGATACAAATTACTAATTTCTCATTTTGATTGTTTTTTAATCGATTCAGTGATTCCCAATCCTAATCCTCTGCTCTGCATATATTTTTTTCTGTAACTTGAACGCTGAGAAAAAAATCGAAATTCTCAGAAATGAACAATGTTTGATTTTTACCTTTTGAAAACCGGTTTTGTGGTTTTCATCAATTTTTTGCTAACCACTTTTCACTAAAAATTCCAGTTCTGAAAAATGATTCGTAGTCTCAAAGTCCCATGAAATGAAAAGTTTCATTTTTTTACTTTTTGAAACCGGTTTAGTGGTTCGAAATTCATTTTATCAAGATTTTTTTTCATCAAAATTACAAAATATTGATAAAAAAAAGTTCCAAATGAAAGCTGAAGAAGGCTAAAAACCAATAATATCCAGTTCAATTTGTTCTTGAAACCGGTTCAGGGGGCCCCAAATTATTGATCGTTGATAATTTTTTGACTAAAAATTTCTCAGCATTTTCATCAAAAAATCGTCGTTTTTTTATATCGTGATTGGCCGATTGAAGCTCCCTGAACCGGTTTTAAAAAGTGATAGAATTCATTCAAATCGATTTCAAGATTGGTATTCTTTAATCAAAGATGTATCTCAATTTCTCGAAATTTTCTCACTTCGTTTTCCGCCTGTTTCTGCTGAACCCATCGCTTCATAATTCTCATTCGAACCAGTTGAACTGTCTGCCCATACATATACACGCTCGATCGTCATCTGCGTATACTTTCAAAGACATCGCGAAAAAACCCAATCAAAACGATATTGATTATACTATATCCAACACAATGTCCAAGTTCACATCGTCCTCTACCCTTCTCTGCTTTGTATAGTTTCAACCACCTAGTACCTTTATAAAGACTCTTATATTGGAATTATCGTGTTGAGCAAACAGACGAGCGTATTTGGTAATATCTGTCACATCGGGTCGGTAACTTTATTAACGTGGCTCGTTCGAGTCCATCGGTGAAATTTCTTCTAAATATCGTAATTTAAAAAAAGGTAGAAAAAAAGGACTGAAAATTTTGAAAGATATGTCTTTTCTTTGTTGATACTGCGCTTCGAGGGCGTCTTCTGTTTACCTAGAAAGCCTGTTCGATTGTCGAGTTCAGTGGAAATTTTTTACGTATCCAATCGATTCGGGGATAGGTAGCTAAGTACTTATTTTGCGAACAGCGCTATCGTATTCCTACACGGTTGAAATTTTCATTCGCGGTTGAAAACCTGTGCGGTGAATTTGTTTACCGCAGTGGCGATCAAAAAGTCTGAAAAATTGATATCGCGCGTCGAGTATATATACGTATGTACGTACGGCTCGCCAAAGGTGCACTTTGCTTTTACGATTTATCTACCGAGTCGGGCAGAGACAGAGAGAGAAGGTCAAACTGAAGAGCATTACAGCCAGACACCTGTTGTAGGCTCTTTCGGCCGTATATACGTCATAAAATGAGCGATGTAAGGATTAGTACTCGGTGGCGGAGCGCACAGCCAGTTTAAACGCACCCAAAACCGGAACTAATGTGGCTCGAATGATAAACCATGCTAATAAAATGCAACACACACATTTTTATAGCAGCACGTTCGTTCGTAACGGACATTGACGTCGATAGTCGATTATAATTATCATAAAAATGCTACTTACACGAACGATTAAACGTCATAAAAATTGTTACATAATTCCTCAAACTCGCTATGATCGGTGATTGGAAATTCAACTCTGTTTACAAGATCGAAATTCGAGAGAGAAAAAATAAATTTAGGAGGTGAATCTCGAGACTGAATTTTTTATAAAGAACGTTGAAATTATTGTAGTGGCTCGACAATTATTGCAACGACATACACGTATGTGGTCGAGCTGGTTGCACACGAGTTGTAAAATTTTATTATCGAATGGAAGAATTTGAATCCTTATGGTTTCTCGCTTTATTTTTTTTCTTCTTCACCTCGTTAACACTCGCACTCGGTTCGGCGCGAGCTCTTATCTTATCAAAGAGATTCTCTCGAAGTGTCCTAATATTATACGAGTACGTACACTACACATGTACATATATATATACGCGTAGTGGAACATGTGTAGCGTATTTTCTTCGGAAACGATGCGATAAGTGGTTTGCAAAATATGCTCCCAGTAGAGTGATTACAGTGCCAGGGCAAGTATTATGCGTACTTGTAGTCGTAGCCGGGGTGTTGCCGCCGGTGTTGGAATGATTCAATATTATCAGCACGTGATGCGTAATGTGGCCTGCAAATATGTGAAAAAAATAATAATCGTGATACACTAAGTACGGTACAATCGGCTACTTTATTCGAATATTTTTATACGGTCAGGGTGTATTTTGGTAAACGAACGCGTATGATAGGAGTAGATTTATAATGGCATTGGTGAGGTCAAATTCTCTTGATTGCAGATTCGAGAGTGGATAGGTGAGATGTTTGCAGATAAATGAGGTTTGACGAATGAGGATCCAAACGGAGTTGAAAGGATTTTCCATGTACTGGAAATTTTTAAAAAATTGCGAATTTTCAACATTGGAAATTTTTCAAAAATTGTGAATTTTTCAAAATTGGAAATTTCTTAAAAATTAATAGAAAATTGAAAACATTCCAAAATTGGGAATTTTAAAAAATTTGCAAATTCTTCAAAAATAATTTTTTTTCGAAGTAGAATTTTTGAAAAATGATCTGAAACTCGGAAAAATTCGATTTTTCAAAAACCATAATATAGAAACCAGAATTTATCAAAAACGCCCTAAAAACTCTCAGACTTGAATTGGAAGAATAACTCCCTATTTCGTATCGAATCAAACCTTTCCACTGGAGCTAGGCTCTCGTAATCGTGCCGAAAAATAGTTACATTACGACCTTCATTTCGCCATTCGAGGTAATCGATTAATAATTTCGCCTGTAACAGCGTCAATTCATCAATCAGTGCGTGGATACACGCGTACCTATACCTATACTTCAAGAACGATCAAGTTTTCAGGCAATCATCTACGTATAACTGCACAAAAAAGTAAAGAGACTCTGTCAGTTTGTTCGCATTCGACGTATCAAAAGTTCTTGAAAAAAGCTCCGCTTTTCCGCACCTACAAAGCGAGATCATTTACCACGAATCTTCTCGAGTTCTACATCGACCCAAACGATGACATACCGCTAAATTCGCCCGCGCCATCGCCATAAAAATAAGCACTATCGTTTTACATAATAAACTTGTTTCAATTACGAATCGCGGTGTCAAGCTGTCATACGTAACGTACCTACATAGCAGCAGCAGGACAAGCGACGAGAAGACGTATGGACGAGGTGGAGTGGAGTGCACGAGGAACGATATGTGCGTGTATGGTAACCGGAGTATTATTAATGTTACATACATAGTATATACGTAAAATACGAGTCGGGTTGAAAATTCACATACTCGTCGATTTTATCGACCAGAGGAGCTAGTATTCGAGAAGCGAACCCATTCATTAAACGTCGGCTAAAAAAATTTTCATGCCAAATCATTCTCGATTCTACGACCATATATACGAGCTGTAATGGTCCGGTTTCGCCTTCTCTGCCATACATTCATATATCAGTTTAACTTTAACTTTTAATTTCATTTAAGGATGAGGCGCGAACCGGCGTAAATTTCGACTGGCCGAGCCATTAATGATGGCCAGTACGAGCCGCGTATTCGGCTATACAAATAATTTCGTGTGTTTGGTTTGGACGTGTGTAGACGAGCTCGGCCCGGTTCAGTCTCTAGTGGAGATCTGTACAGTAATTATCTGCGATGTAAGACCGACTCGGAAAACGTTTAAAACGAATAGCCTATTATACGCGTAGATCTTCTAGAGAGGATACTCTTTTATTTTTTTTCACTCAACTTCTTTTTAGCATGCCGAATAATTTGAAGTAATTAGTGTGCGTGAGCATGGTGTGCTGTGGAAGTGGGGTCGTTATTCAATTTGATGTAATGTTACGTAGACTAGAATGAATGACGTCTTCGTTCGTATTTTTTGACACTGTGGGAGGGTGGCAGGAGAAGGAGGAAGAGGTTTAGAAGCACGTGTAATTTATTTTGGGATAATTTTTCGAACAAAGAATTTTTTACCAATTTTTTGAGCGAAATTGAGTTGAAAAAAATTCTTAAATTTTTCATCGTATTTTTTTTTTTTTATTAAAAATTTTTTGTTTTCTCAATTTTTTTTGGAAAAACTCCAAAAAAAAAATGAAAACTTTTCCAGTTGGATTTTTTTAAAACCTTTTTTGAGGAGATAAGTAATTCTGTATTTTACAAATATTAATATCTTGGCAGTTTCAGCCTTTTTTGTTCATTTTTGAACCATTTTGATTCAATTTTTGTTTATTCAATCATCGATTTTTTTTTCAAGAATCAACCGGTTCGAACCGCTTTTTCGGATTCATTGAATTTTCAATTTGACAAAGTTTCAATTTTTTTTCTCAAAGGTCGATAAAACTTGACGAGTTTTCAGTTTTGAATAGTTGAAAACCGATTAAATGTGATTGAAACCTGTTTGAACCGGTTTTGAAAAATATCGAAAAAATTAAAAATCACACAATTTGATTTTGGTCATGAATTTTGAAGAATAAGGCATTTGTATTGGTTTTTAAAAAATTAGAACGTGCAATTAGTTACTGAAACCTATACAAACCGGTTGTGAAGTATCTTCAAACTTCAAAATACTTCATTATGTTGATTTTTGGATCCGAATAAGGAGTATGGGCGATTTTTCTTCAATTTTTGAATTTTCAAGGAGACCCGTTTGCAGTAAAACCAGTCGAAACCGGTTCAAACCAGTTTGAAATGATTATAAAAATTGAAAAATTCATCTATATCAGCTTTTAGTTGCGAGTTTTGAAAAATACGACGCTTTCTGCCCCCGTTTTTAAAGACTAAGAACGTGAATAAATTCGTAGGAACTCATCTGAACCGGTTGTCAGATATCTAAAAAAAAGGAATGCCTACATATTGATTTTTTGATCCAGATTATAGAGTAGGGACGGTTTTTCTTGAACTTTCGAATTTTTGAGTAACTCAATTTATTGTAAAAATTGTGGAAACCGGTTTGAACCCGTTATTAAAATTCAATTTTCTTCTGATTTTTTCAGTTTTGTGCACTTTGCATTTTTTTCTGAAAATATTTTTCAATTTATAAATTTTTCTAGCCACCGCAAATTTTCTTAAATTTCGCAGGCTTTGAATTTTTCACCGAATTTTTCAAAAATGAATTTCGGGCTTCGTAAACATTTGCAGTATTCTTAGTGTGAAACAAGTGTCACAAATTCGTTGTAATCATCCCGTTACGACATGTTATTTAGTCTAAGTATCCGAAATGAGGTACTTCGAAGGCTCTCTTTCAAATTCTAATCTCATACTTGGCATTACAAAATATGACAAAATTACCTCGCTCGACCTTGATCAAATTGGTCTGCTGAGAAATACTCCATTTAACGGCACATTCTTCTGGATGAACGAACAAAGAATAAAATACTTTTTCAAGTAAATATTTTTCTAAAAAAAAACGAAAATGTGGCCCACATACGCACATAATATTGAAATTATGCCTACATCGAATTCCATTCCACGTAATGGCTGCGATGATCGTAATAATGATCGATCAATAAAATTACAAAATATACGATAACTGGTTAGCTGCGGTATGGCGCGACTATCTCACGAAGGCAGCGGCAGCATCGCGATGCGAGTCGAGTACGCTGCAATGTAATATATGTAATATGTATACTCTTCGACCGAAATGCGAGCTAGCGATTTTTTTTCGCTCGCTGTGCGGTAAAATGGTATAAAGAAAAGTCAAAGTGAATTTATGACATTACGAAATTCTCGTTTTATAATTTGGTAGGTTTTGTTAATTACATATTGCTGGGCGAGAAACGTTGTATACGAAAACTATGTTATACGAACACGTTTATCGGCATCGTGATCTAATAATTTATTATGTATCTCAATCAGTGGAGTCGGACTTGCATTTGTACTTACAGTAGGTTTCTTATCTTTGGATTTTGTTCGCGTTCCATAGTACATTATTGTAGGTCCGTCCCGTTGGTGGTTGTGAATTAAATCATATCCGTCCGGCGTATTGTGTTCTCTTTTTGGCGACCGATGACGAAAAGAAACCACGAATGGAAGCGAAAATTTCTTACAAATTGAGTGCATTTCCACAAACACTTTGCTTGAGTATTAGTTAATTGGCGCTTATTTCCTGGTCAATGGATGGGTGTCTCAAAAAGTGATCGCGAGTGATGATTTGGCGTTCGAGAAAGGTTCTTTGAACTCGGGCAACGATGAGACGATTCGATGACGTGACAAGGGCGACAGCCTGAATGAAAATGGCGCGAAACGTTGATGAGGAATTGATAAGCATATGCCGGGCTAGCACCGTCGGCCAGGGTACTAGATTGATGATTATATGTCTCGCGAAGACGACGCCATCACCTCGTCCACGTCCACATGAAAGAGAAGAGAATAGTCTTATGTATACTCGTCGTGTCATGGTACGTGTACTTGACATTGAAAAAGCAATATGTTCAAGAGAGGAAATTCAAAGCCACCTTGCTCTCGATCAAGGACTCGATGGCGGAGAATTCTTTTTTTTTCAAATAGTTCGCACGAGCCCATCGGGTGTGTTCGGCTCGCATCATGTCAAGATTCAGCTATAGATTGGTGAAGTTGTGAATGAGCCGAGAGAGAATGGCGCGGTGGAGGCTTTTGTCGACCTACACGTCGCCGTGCGATGGCGGCGGAGTGCGCGGCAAGACGTCGTCGTCGAGCCTATTTAAGGTATTTTCAGCGCCTAAAAATAGACTCGGTACAAATATAAAAAAGTAAATGTAACCGACTTGTTACACGACCTTACCGTCCGCAGGCGATATTCGCTCGAATTACGAGTGTGTGCGGAGACGCATCGCGCATACGCGAAACCGGTTCCACGCCGTTTGCGTTCGGATGTTGCGCGCTGGGAGGCCCCGCTCGTTATTCGTACGTAGGCATCGTGTATAACGTACGCGCGCCGGGGACACCCCACGGCTAATTAAATATTCGCGGCCGAGCTTAGACAATCGGGCACCTCTTATTCCAACCGGACCACTACTCGCCGCCTCGGCCAGATTCGCCAATTGTTATATGGACCGCGCGGAGAGTAATTAAACTGGTTAACGTAAGCGTAATTGCGCGTTCTCCATCTGCCAACGCACGCCTGCCCATAGTCCCTAATGCCTTCGCGTTGTGATGCCTGCACGCCGCGGCTGCTATAGGTCCCGTTATCGGAGAAGTACACCCGACTGTGGATCGCGCTCGCTCAACGCTTAGCTATAGCTGGCGCGGTTTATGTCGCGTTTGCGTAATTTTTTCTCTTCTTTTTCGCTGTCGCGCGAATTCTTTATATTCGATACGTGCCGCATGGTGGCAGGAAATTACTATTTATAGTATCGACCGCGACCGTGTTCAGCTGATGTTATTTGTTGGGCGATAACGGCGGTAAACATTGACGCCATCGTAAACATCGAGACGAGAACTCGAGTGGTCTAACGTAAAGCAAATATTTACCGTAGTACCTTACCTAGCCGGGTACAACGAGTATCCATGTCTCGTGCGAATCATAGCGTTCGGTAGCTCGATACAACGCTGCGTTGTGGTACCGGAAGGAAAAGCTGCCTTAGAGAGCTATACGTTGAAGAGTGCTTCGTACGCTGAGGAAGGCTGGTGTTTTCCTGCTTCAAGTCTGCTGTGGCTGATCGATGGAGATTGGGTCCAAAATGATTAGAATCGTAGGATTCACGAGTCGAGTGGTCTGAACAGATTTGGAATTTGGATTCCTTTTGTTCTGACTTGAGTGAACATGAATTTTTTTAGATTTCTGTGTTTTGAAGATCATTGAACGAATTTGAAAATCGAAAAATCATCAGTTTTTCAAGCGTCTCTTTCGATATCTTGAGAATCACTGAACCAGTTCGAAAATTGCAACAGCCAAAAAAATGATTTGCTTTTTCAAGCTCTAAAAATTTTTTTCTACGACTTTTTCGAAAACTTCAATTTTTTCAAAACAGGAATAAGTATTCTGAGAACCGCTGAACCAGTTCAAAAAATATTACAGGAGGATAATGTTTGCTTTTTTGAGCTCTACAAATTTTGTTTCAAGTTTTTTTTATGCATGTACTTATTTCTTTTTTTCTTGAAGAAATATCTTGAGAACCCCTGAGCTGGTTCAAAAATTACAAAATAAAAAAAGTTTGATTTTTCAAACTCTACAAATTTTGTGGTTTGAATTCTTTGTACAGTATTTTGATTTTTTTAAAAAAATCATCAATATCTTGGGAACCACTGAACTGGTTCAAAAATTTCAAGAGCCAAAAATGTTCAATTTCTTGAGTTCTACAGGTTTTGTTTCAAGATTTTTTCAAATATTTCGACTTTTGAAGAAAAATCAGCACTTTGAGAACCATTGAACCAGTTCAAAAATCACTGGATGAAAAAAGCTCCTTTTTTCAAGCTCTACCAATTTTGTGGCTTGAATTCTTTGTATTTTTATTTTTTGAAAAAAATCTTCAATATCTTGGGAATCTCTGAACCAGTCGAAAAATTTCAAGAATCGAATGAATGTCAAGTTTCTGGAGTTCTATAAGTTTTGCTTCAAGATTTTTTCGAATATTTTGACTTTTGAAGAAAAATCAGAACCTTGAGAACCACTCAACCAGTTCAAAAATTACAAGATAAAAAAAAATCGCTTTTTCAAGCTTTATAAATTTTGTGGGTTTTGTATTTTAATTTTTTGAAAAAAATCATCAATATCTTGGGAACCACTAAACCGATTCAAAAATTTCAAGAGGCAAGAAATGTTTGAAATTTTTTGTATCTTCATGTTTTATAAAGGTGTTATCATGTTTCAACGCCTTTATTACGCAGATTTACCGTGGTGAAAAGAAATTGGTGTGTTTTTAGTTGCTCTCAACCGGTTTTATAGTTCATAATCACCTTCTACGTGAGCCAAAAATTTTGGTTATTTTTGTTCGAAGCTCTCATCTACCGTAATGCCATCTTCTGCATATGTCGTGCTGTGTGAACCTGATGAAGTCCCAAAAGAAGCCGATGACCGTCAACAATTCGGTGTCATGGTCATTCTGACTATCGCAGACTCCCATCTTTCTTGCCAACTTGATTTTTTCCGCTAAAATATTTCCGAGTTTAAATCATCCCAGGGGTATTACTGTAGGTCAGTGCGAATTCGCGAAGGCATCGACATTCGACACGTGGATTTATCTTTATTAGGTTCTTTCCTTTGAAATGGAAAAATATTACCTGTACGTGTTTATTCGAAAACCGTCGAAATTAGTATAAACCGCATGTCTCGGCTTGGCCTTTCTTACTTTACATTGAAATCTAAAGTATAGGTACACAATGTTATACGCAGACAAAGACCTTGTATTATGTATTTTCAGCATAAAGATAAACACATGTTCTGCCATATAGTTTACTGAATCTATTAACAAAAACAAAAACTCTCGCAGATTTGTTATTCTGACAGTTGCTTCTATGTGTAGAGAAAAAAGCTGGGGGTATTAATGAAAGATTAAATTTATCGTCTCGCGAATGTTTCACCTCCTTCACCGTTCTCAGCGCCTCTGCTTCTTTATGCTCGCTCGTTCAATCGACGTGAATTATTATTCAAACGAAAGTTGCGAGGAAAAAATTTTTATTTCGATTCGCGAAACGTTTTATTTATTTTACCTCGCTTACTTCGCCTCTTCGATTTCGTGTTGTTTTTGTTTGGAATAATAATAGAGAGACACGTATGATGAGATATACGTTATTTTTATTATGTTTGGATGCGACGATGATGTTGTCGCTAGCCAGGTACGGAATGAAATTTCTTAATGAGCTGTGTGGGCTCGGAATGAACGAAGAGTAGAGGGCAGGAGGCACGTGGGGACTCGTGCTGAATTAGGCGAATGCATGTTCGAGGATTGATGCTGGTAGCAGATTAGTAAAGTGAAGTAGACTCGGTAATGATTCTGGTAATTTTCAGTTGGGGCGAAAAATTTCTCAGTTTTTTTCGTCGGGAATGATATTTCATTTTTCAAATATTTTATTCCAAAAATCCAAAGCACGATTTTTGTTGATTGTCGTATAAAAAAATTTTTTTTTGAAAAAAATACGAACGATTATTCCATTGAAAATAGAATTTATTTAAAAAATTAAAAAATTTCTGATAACCAACATTTAAAAATTTTTCCCAATTCTAAAATTGAAAACTTGAAAAAAAAATCAAAAAACGAAAATTTTCAAAAACCAAAAATTTTCAAACTAATACAAAATTGAATTTCTTGAAAAGTTTTCAAAAATTTTGAAGAGAAAATTGAATTTAAAAAAAAAAAACTGAAAAACAAGCAATTTGTTTAAAAATTGAAATTTTTTGATTAAAAGAAATTTAATCTTTTTTTGAAAACCTGAACCGATGAAATAAATTCATTTTAATAATTTTTTTTAGAACGTGTTCAACATCAATGTACCTACACACTAGAGCCAAATGATAAGAAAATATGCGAAACGAAAAGATCCCTTCATTTATCCAATTTATAATCCATCTTTTTACACTTTTTCTTTTATTTTTTCTTGTTGGAAACCTTCAATATATCGTTATATCGTCTTCGATAATGTCATCGTACGTATATTATAGACAAAGAAGACAAGTTACATTTCACGTTGGCTGAAGAAAGTGGAAAATTCCTTCGTCGCCGTCGAGCCCGGTCATCATAAATTGACCCCCATCCCGCTCGTTTAGGGCGTCCACTTACGATGTTGACTTCGGATTAATAAGGGAATTTGTTACGCAGCCGGGTAGACCACGCTCAAATGTAATACGAGTGATTGTCCGCACATGTTGAGTATTTTCTTCGAATATGACGTCATTTATTTTGAGGAAATGTTCGATTGAAAGATTTTTCAAAGAAAAGCGCTGCTGAGGAAAAAGTAGTATACGCTGTGAAGTATAAAAATTGTAACTTTCTTATCAGTTTTACAACCGGTCGCTTCTATTTATATATGAATTGATAAGATTGCAAGGTTGCAAAGTTGCAAGTTTTAATTTATATTTTTTTTTGAAAATATAATTTCTGCTTTTTGATGGAACGCGAATCAGTCCCATGAAAATCAACTTTTTCGATTTTTGTGCCGAAAATCACAGCGCAAGGGCTGATTTTCGATAAGAATCGCGAGCGGGTATACTTTATCCGGTCATCAGGTTGGCATTAGTCGGTCACGCTGTAGGCCGCGTGCCGTTTACTCGTGGCTGAAGGACCTTGTGGGTATTTTTCTTCTTCGAAACGCGACGACGAATGTACGACGACGCGACGGTGGCAAGAGCGAACATACGTAATTATAAATAAATTTAATTGCGCGACGAGCAGACGTTCATACATACTTGTTGAATTGTATTACAATATTTACCAAATTAGATACTCGAACGTGAAGTAAAACAGCAAATACGACGATAATGTAAATTTATCGAAGAGTGGTTTGAAACGATATATAAAATGCAGAGCATCGCTTTCTCCCTGCTAGAAGCTTTTCATTACTCGATGGTTGATTTGATTGTGCTCGAACTAGTGGACTATTCCGATGCGATGGGGCGTCGAACCGGAAATATGGCCAAATCGAAGGGTATACCGCATTCTACACGTGTACCTATACCTACTCGAACGAATAAACACGGGTAGGATAAAACTTACAAAAATTTACTTTCACGATATTCGTATGTAGGTATACGTAGTGTTGATCTTGCACAAACATATGTCTGTTTACTTTGAATTTTCAATCCCTACGTCTTGGTAGACGCGGCACGACGGACGTGTCGAGACGGTCGGCTGTCGAATTCTTCTATACCCAATTTGCCAATTACAAATTGCATCGTTTAGATTTAATTCAAGGCGCATTTCACATTCGCCTTAGCCAGCATTGTTTACGTTCGTCTGCCAAATTAACATGTACGAGTACACGAGAGTCGTGTCGTGTTCGAGTGGTGGTTTTATTAGCTCGCTTTGAACATCCTTGTGGCGGACGGACAGCGAGCAATGAGAGCGTTTCGATGACGGGCAGGCGAAATAAATCATCGAGAGCGAATTTTTCTCTTTTACGAGGCGAATAAAATTGCAGCTATTTTTAATTTCACCTCGATGCGAGAGGCGAGGCTATCAACTGATGATCAGCGCCTTCCTCTATGGTAGAATGGTCCTCTCTTGAAATTCTCAAAATAATTTTTCAAAAAATTTTCAATTTTGTTTGACAAGTTTTGATGTAATTTGCCTTATTGTAATCTTAAAATTGTTATTTTTTTCACTTTTCACGGGGTTTAAAATTGATTTGAAAGAACCAAAATTTGCCTATTTCAAGATGTAAAATTTTTTTGATTGAGCTGAAAAACTTGCCTTTTTTCTTTTAACTTTTTAGGTCATTTTTTTTAGCTTCTAATGTTTTCTTTGAAAATGGTTTTTATTTTTGTTTAGAATTTTTTTCATTTTGATTGTTCCTTTCAATTTTTGTATTATTCCAGAAAAATGGGAAAAAGCTGTAATTTCGTTCAAACTTAAGTCAGGCGATACTGAGTGATGAGTTGAGAATATCTCAAAAAAATTTCTGCTCCCTACAACTCTATTGGGATTCACCCATGACTTCTCAAAAGGAGTTTCCTTTTAAAAAAATTACCTCCCCCCGGAGTCGCAGGGAGCTGAAATTTTTTTTGAAACATTTTCAATTCATCAGTACGTAACACCTTACTTGAGTTTGAACGAAATCGGAGCATTTTTACATTTTTTTTTGGTAATTTTTACATAATGTGTAAAAAACATAGGCACGTGAACGCCGTACTTCCTACGAGAGCATCGTGGAAAATATGACATATGTACGGGCTCAATTTTATGGGTGGTCAGTTTTCATTGTTTTGGACGATGTTCTACCACTGCGAAATTTTGAAACTTTCATGGTATATTTAGGGATAAATAGCACACTTTTTGACAAAAAATTTCACTATCGCTAGACCATTTTTTTTTTTAAAATGGCGGCTCAAAATTTTTAAAACGTCATAACTTGGCAAAAAATCACCTCCCAAAAATTTGAAAAACCCGTTTGTTCTTCTTACCTTCTAGAATCGATCTGAAGAAACGCGAAATGTTTATCTACATTTTGTGAAAAATGAAAAAAATTGAGAGAGAAAAATACACTTTGGCCCCTCCCCCCAAAATACTTGAACTAGGAGTCCAAAATTTCTGTCAAAATTTTTTCTCATCATGGTTGACATTTTGGGGTAGAAGCGGTTTCCAAGGCCAAAACACCACGGAGGGTGGGCACTGGGCATTCATCTATACGTGTTGAAAATTTTTTTGAATTTTTATCGGGGTTGGGGGCTAAATTGGTTAGACTATATCCCAATATGACACCAAAAAAATTTCAGCCCGATCGATGCGTATTAACCCGTGCCCCAGAGGCAATCTTTGTAACGCGCCCGACATCAATACTCCCACTAGCGCTGGTGAGAAACGCGACATACCTCGACGCGGAGAAAACAACTCATCACTATTGGCTTCATAACTCCTCTAGAATTTGTTTAACGGAATCGACTCTCTGTATACTTGAAGGTCATTCAACTGAACACCCAAAAACTGAAATTTCAGCTCTGTAAGTTGATTTGGGGCTTAATCAGAAATTTTCAAAAAGTGGTAGAAATGGACGATTTTGAACGATTTTGAAAGTTTTAAATTCCGCAGTTATGCTCCGAATGGATTAAAATTTTGGTTACGGGTGGGGTCTCTTTAGGGCCTCCATTGAATACATTATGCGTTTTTATCATTTTGACCACTGGTAGTAAGGGTAACGATGCGCCGTTTTTACCCCGAAGAGAAACGTCGCTTTTCTCACCGGGTTCTCGTGGGAGTATTGTGGTATCGGGCGCGTTACAAAGATCGCCCCTGGGGCACGGGCTAATACGCATTGATAAGGCTGAAATTTTTTTTGTGCTATATTGGGATATATATAGTCTAACAAATTTAGCCCCCCCCCCCCCCCCGATAAAAATTCAAAAGATTATAATTAAGTATTCACAACCAGTGATTATAAAACATGGAAAACAAGGTAAATTTATATATTTATTTCTTCAATGTTCATTTTTTGATTTTTTTTAAAATTAAAATTTTGGAATTTTTAAATTTTTCCCCCTTTTTTTAAAGCTAATAGATAATTCATCAATTTCTTTTTTTTATTGATTTTTAATACGGTATTTTATTTTTCATTTTCTTTTAATTTTTTCAAAATTTTCTCTATTTTTTATTCTGTGCAATTTTAATTTTAATTTTTCAAATTATTTTATTCGATTTTTTTATTTTGTGTGTACTGTGTATTTTCAATTTTCTTGCTTTCTACGGTTTTTCATTTTTTTAAAAATTTTGTTCATTTAAAAAAAAATTTATAAACCTGAAAAGCAACATAATTTGATGAAAACGTGAAGTTCTGAAAATTGCTGAAAAATTCGTCGAAGTTGTGGGGGGGGGGAGGATTCTGAAAAATTGAGGGCAAGGTAAAGGTGTGGTCCCATTGTACGAAAATCTTCGAATTGAAAAAAATTGTTTTAAGCGAACCATTCATTCACCATTATTGAGAGGGGGAGAGGATTGAAAAATTGAAATGAAAACCCAAGTTATATCATCGTTTGACATTCCCTCGCTGGCATAAAATTTCCGTGTAGTAAGAATACCCGATGTTGGTTTTTCAAAACCGTATCGACAATTCGAGTAAATAAAAACTTATTTTTCGATAGAAGCCTTATAAAAATGAGATTTTTTCCCCTATCGAAAGAAAAGATCGCGCAACAAGCCCAAGTTTACATTTCTAATACCTACATTCCTACAGTGAAAATGACTGTGTAAAAAATTCCATTCGCATTATTATGAAAAGTTACGTAAAAATATTCGCAAATACCGCGTATTTGGTTGATTTTCGACGGTAAAATGTCTGTGCATAAAATCGTTTTCAACAGCTTGGCACAATATGTGCGGAGATTTCCTTCGAAATACCAGATAAAGAGGTGCGTTTTTTCTACACAAGGTACGTGTACGTGCTGTCTTCTCGCAGCTATTATACGTAGTATCAAAAGAGACATAAACGAAAGGACGAATTTGGGAGAAAATTTCAAATCGTCGCAAGTATTCGGTTACAGAAATGTAAAAAGGTATTTTCAATCCACGATTTGAAAATTTACGTCGTCTAATATGCCCTGTGGTAATATTACGCGGTGTTTTTTTGGTATCTCGTGTAAAAATATTCAGCTTTTGAGAATCTGCTCGGTGTGCTTCTCTCGGTATCGCGTATTTTTTCTCCCTCGTCCCGATATGTTTTGGAAATAACTTCTAGTTTGTGTTTTTCTCTCTGTCCCTACGGGCGTGTATTGAAAAAAAAAAAAAAAAATATGACGATTTGATGTCGCGGGTTCGAAAGTTTTACCCATACGTATAGGTACCTAAGTGTATAATTAAATTCAATAATTCATCGGCCACCGATCTGAGGAGGCGACCGAGCCACCGGTGGGTAGAACAGGAAACACGTTGAACATATTTTTTTTTTTGAGGTCAGTGAATAAAACAGGGCACGCGCCACGATAAATTTTCTTCCACTTTGGTTCGAATTGTGGCGATTTTTGAACCGCGAATATGGCGTCGAATGACCAAAAGAATGACATCGTGTAGTGTGCATTGTTCGCGACTCTAGACAAGTTGAAATGGATTTTTTGTTCAGCGAACTGAACTGCGTATGTACTTATAACTGTGTGGTGCGGCGCTTTTACGATCATCGCGACGACTTGTCGTTGGAAGGTAGGGAAAGTCGTATTGGTAAGAGAGAAAGAGAGAGAGAGGTAACGTGGTTTAACAATTTAGAACTCTCTTCCTTCTTATCATACCGCCATCCTTCTCGTACTACACGTTTGTAGGTATGTATATCTGTTCTATATTTAGAATCGATGAGTATGTGGTTTCTTTTTTCAATGTCATTCGACGTGTAATATCGGCGCGGAGTATTTTTATAAAGAATTTTTACCGTCGGATCGAGCATCGGTGAAGTGCGAATTGAACCGGCTGATTGTTCCATCTTTTGCGATGAGTACGAGGTGAGTAAACAAGACCGGATGGAGCCTGAGGAGCCGAATTGGGGCTGAGAATTTCGCCCAAAATGGCCGTACAACTTTGCTGCTTCGTAATCACCGCTTGGCAGAGTTGTGTTTTTTTGGTTTTATATGCTGGCATCGACACTTGAAAATTTTCCCGTTTGTTCTTATCGAAAATAAAATGACACGGAGCACGTTGATAACGTCCGTCAGAAGTTTCGTTATTACGTTTAAATTTGGAATTTTTTTTTCGCTTTCTGTACTTGTCCGAGTGTACGGTGTGCTATTTTATGAAGTGATAATTAGTCGCGAAAATATATGTACGTATGTACGATCGAGGTGAAGGAAACTTGATTCTGGTATTTTTAGCGTACCTACTTCCTTCGAGTGCTTGGTAAAAAATATTCGCAAGCTTGTATAGGAGAAATAGGAATGTATTCGTGTCATCATCTGGCTGATTGGTAACACTGGGTGTGAAATAATATCAATTTGGTGCAGAGAATTGATCAAATTGAAGCAAAAATCCGAAAAATTGAATTTTAGAGAAATTTTCATCTTCATGCTGACAACATTGGAAAAAAATTGATCACGATTTTTTTTAGAATTATGCAGTCGAACAAAAATAATAAAAAAAATGAAATTTTCAAACCTGCATTTTTTTAGCTGATTATTATTTTGCCATACATGTGGCAGAACTGTATCTAAAATTTAAAAAAAAAATGAGTTCTACTTAATTGGGGAAAATCCCAGCTGAATTTCATTAATTTTTCATTTTATGAAATGTTAAAACTGCATCGGTCAAAATGCTTAGACCATTTAGAATTAACATAGAATGCGCATAATGATAAAATCGTGTTCCAACATTGTTATACTCACGTGATCTGAGTCCGAAACTGGGTCCACCTCGGGTAAGAGGTGAAAACTCATTATAAGGAAACTTGGTCATTTTTGGAAAAAGAAGTGACTGGTATGTTTCAAAAATGACAAAAAACTAAAAAATAGGTACTAGCATTTTGCAAAAAATTTCGAAGTTATATGACATGAATTTTTACTGTTACTTGAAGTGGACCCAGTTTCGGACTCAGATCACGTGAATATAGCAAATAATGTTGGAACACGGTACCAACGAAGCTCTTACGCAGTTCGAACGGTCTATGTTAATATAATGGTCTAAGTCAAAATGTCATCCCCCTATATAGCTTCGAAATAACTTACATTGCAAATATTTACAAAATTTAAGCTATCGAAGAAATTCCTTTGTCAGGTTGGTAACGCTGGTTTACCAAAAAAAAGAGAAAAGAAAAAATCATCGTGATGTTGATAAATGTTAATGTATGAAGATTTGAAAAAACGTTTCCTGTTGGAAATTTTTACCGAATTTGATTTTTTCAGAGGTGAATTTTTAGTGTCGTATAGGTGGTAGAACCGCCATTGAAAATTTTCCAAATTTTTCGAAAATGATGAAGATTTTACGAACAATTTTTTTTTTTCAATCGAATGAATGCCTTCGTGAAAAAGATACCATATTTCGAATCGAAAGTACAAGTATTGTTTCGTCATGGTGGCAAACCTGCTTACAATTTTTTCCCATGATGTGCAACCAAATTGTTGCGAATTTTTCCCGATTTACGAAAGTGTAATTTGAAAAAAATAATTACGGAGTTTCTTCTTCGTAGTTGGTAACACTGAAGTTACGAAAATCGCATGATTATTCATAATCATTGACGATAATTGGTGATTCATCGCTTCGTGTTTTTTTACCGTTGGAAAATACGAATTCTTCGTCTCATTCATTGAACCAAACACTGAAGTTACGAAAATCGCATGATTATTCATAATCATTGACGATAATTGGTGATTCATCGCTTCGTGTTTTTTTACCAATCGGGGGGGGGGGGGGGGGGGGGGGGGGTTGAACACATTCTTTCAATAAACCGTCAATATTATCAATCTTTATTGGTTCTGGTTTTCCCCTGAAAATTTGTGTAAGCTCGACCCCAGCTGTAGTATCGGTGGTCTGGTCCATGCTCTAAAAAAATGGTATTTAGGCCAAGGACATGATGACACCAGTTTGAAAGGAGGCCACCATAATGACCTTTGAAGATTTTAAAAGGCCCATTTCGCCTTGAGAAAAGGCTGGAAATTTTTGAAAAAATCGCATAAATAGTTCTTGATGGATTTGATTTGAACGCCTTTGCAAGTTAGAGGAAATTCGGGTAAAAATTCACAAAAATTGAAAAATTTTTAACAAAAATTAATCTAGTCTTCTGAAGGGGATTGGTAGGGAGGGGGAGCTTAAAATTTTGTGTAAAAATTATTTTACTTCATTTCTTTTGGAGGATGCACTTTTACTGTTGTTGTCAGCGTCTCACAAGTTTCTGCTCCCTAGTTGATTAGTTTCTTATTGACAAAAAAGTTGAAAATTGGACGATGCAATCTTTGTCTCTCGTTGTTAATAATTGAGTAATAATTACTTACATAATCGTTGTGGAATTTTCCTGCCTGAACTGACTTATCCTCAAAGTGAAATATTTTTGTATAAGCAAAATACTATACGAGTTATTCTGATTGAATGAAAGTTTCGATCGTCTGGTTTATCCCATCTCGTATTACGCTGCACAAATTCCTCCGCTTATCAGACCACATTCGAGTGCAATGTAATTTACGAGTAGGAAATATGCAAGTTTGCGGAATTGCAACCATTAAACGATTTGTATGTAATTCGCTTCTGCGTCCTGCGTCCACTCGTAATGCTACCTCAGGTTACATTACACGTTTCATTTGCACGCTGCTTACGTTTATTAGTTAACGTTGCATTATTAGAAATACGCGTTTGGATTTTTTTCCAATCACGCCACTCTTTAATCAGAAGCGTGTTCTCGCCGTTGGGAAAGTATTCGCATTCGCGACACGAGGAAGATTTTCGTCGCGTGTCGTTATTTAAGGTGACCTTTGACTGGGCTGCGATCGGGATGTGATGACTGAGCGAATTTGAGTCGAGATCAACCATTGTAAGAGCACAAATACATACTTATAAGACGCCACGTGCTCGAGAATGTTCTGTGGGTGTGTACTGTGTACGAGTGTGCGAATGAATTGAGAGAACAGGTAGTTGGCTTCTGAAAAAGGGTGTTGGAATCGTGGAATGTTCAAGTGAAAGGGTTTGTTATGTGTCGAGAGATTCGAATTGGAGAGATTCCAGCCTGAAATAGTCAATTTTTGGAAAATTGAGAGGATTTCCTTGATGGGAGGACTTTTTGAGAGCACCTTCTTTGGATCAAGTTCTTTTCTTGTGGAAAATTTCAATCGTCGTGATCCTCCTGACCCGTATCTATTTGTTTGAAATTTTCTTAATCGTGTCTACCTCCAGGCGTCCAGTATACCATTCACCTTCAATTTTCAGTTCATTAATCCGCTCATCCGCTCTTTATAGTCGACGAGACGAGCTCGTGGTCGAAAATGACAAAATTTGACGGTATCAAAGAAGGAAGAAATTAAGTACATTTAATGATATTTTAATGCAGCACAAGTCGAAGTTGATTACGATTTTCGACTGTGGAACTCGAGGACAAAGTGCTCAGATTACCACTATTTCTGGAAACGACCGCGGTATGTGATACGATGACGTACACCATGCAGGTATTTCGGGTGCTCGTCTTACACATTTCCATCTCCCTGCCATCCTCAGTTTGCCGCAGTAATAATTGTTCTCACACGAGTCTGAGAAGTGAGAGATAGTGCCTCACATTCACGTCGTACATTACAATATACATATGTACATACCTAGTACCTACAACATAAATCAAAATACCACAAGAGGATGAAGAACGTCACCCAGAATGAAAACAATTTCGCTGCCGAGTGAACTGTTGGTTGACGTCAACGACGTGAACTTGCGATACGATTAACATAGGCCGATTACCAAACGCAGATAAAAATCTAACCCACAGCAAAGCAAAATATTTATTAACGTGTGTGGCTGTGTGCAATACGATGTTTGTAGGCTTGTTTTGGTGTAGGTACTCGTCTCGGATGCCAATTTACGTACCACTGTTAGTCATAATAGTCATCCTTATAGTAAAAACTAGTCCAGTTCTCGGACTCCTCGTGACTTTCGCCTCTTCCCTCCTCGCCCAGCCTTCTATATATTTATGCGATAGCTTCGATAGCGATATCAACAGTTCTAAAAATAGCTACAACTTCTTCTCCCCGTTCCTCCGCAACCAGTACCCGTTTGTTAATCCGTTTTTCTATGTGATAGCGTACATGTGCTGTATTATAGTTTTTTTTCCTCTTCTTTTTTTTTATCACTTGTCGTCGTGTATTCTCTTCCGCCTCTTGGCCCCGCGACGCCCCCTATGTGCGAGTGTGCTCTCTTCGGTGTTCGACAGACATGCTAATTACGGCGACGCTTCTTGAGTTTTCGTTGTCGCGATGCGACCAACAACCATGATGTTCCTTCGCCTTTTTTTCCTTACCTATAAGCGAGGTACACGAACATAATGTCGTGTTGTCTTAATGAAATTGTTTACCTTCCTTTTCTTTTCTGTTAAACTGTCACTAACTGTGTTTCTTTTCTTTTTTATTTTTCTTACAGATGAATCGTTGAATGCAGTCCAGCCATTACGATGAAAAGAGATGAAATGAGGCGTAGACGTTTTGATCGCCTCGTCCACAGGTATGTGATCGGTTTTTATACTTTTTTTCATTTTCTCCTCTCTAAGTATTCGTGTGAAACTTTTCGAATTTGGTATTTTTTCGGTTATTTGACGGCTATATATGCAGAACTTGTGGGGAGCTCCGCCGCTGATGTGCATAATTTTTCAACTTCTGCACCTCCGAAACTCCTCCCATTTTTATTTTGCGAGTAGAGAAGAGAGGCAGAAAGCCCGGATGTGTGACTTAGGAATATTTGGGAGGAGCCAGTATTGAAGTCACAGCCGCGACGCCTATTTTGTGGGAGGAGCTGAAATTTTGACTATTGAGCTTATTTTTGAGACAAACTCGGAAGGCACGATTGAAGAAATTTGGCCTCAATTTATGCTGATCCTAATTTCGAACAGAATTCCATTATTCGAATTCTTTTCCTCTCTTTCAATTTATTTTGTATTTTCAATGTTCATTCGTCAATTATCAAACTTTATCAGTTTCTAAAATTTGTTTAGATTTCAAAATTTATCAGTTTTTCAACATTCAATAATTTTTGAAAAATTTTCAATTTTTTAGAACTTTACATTTTTTAAAAATTCGACAATTTTTCAAGAAATTTTTAAAAATTTTTAAAAAATTGACAATTTTTCAATTTTTTAAAATTCGACAATTTTAAAAAATTTTTCAATTTTTAAAATTTCACCAATTCAACAATTCGTCAAAATTTGGCAATTTTCCAAATGTTTTAATTTTTTTAAATTCAAAAATTTTCCAAAAATTTTAGAATTTTTAGAAAAATTAGAAAATTTTTGGCAGTTACTCAAATTAGACAATTTTCCAACAAAATTCAATTTCTCACATTTTGAAAATTTTTCGACATGACAATTTTTCAAAATTCGACAATTTGTCAAAATTTGACAATTTTTCAAATGTTTTATTTTTTAAAAATTCGACAATTTTTTGAAATTTTTAGAAGTTTTAGAATTTGATAATTCAAAATTCAACAATTTGGCGGTTGTTTGTCAAATTAGACAATTTTCCAATAATTTTTTATTTTTCAGGACGATTTTTCAATTTTTTTCGTTTTTTAAAACTCAACAATTTTTTGAAATTACCTATCAGTTTTTCAAAATTTGCCTCGAGACTTTGTTAGGATTTCAAAATATTCCCCTCCTCCTCACCTATGAAAAAATCACATTATCGAAATCTGTGGCAGTTAGATGGTTCTACATTATTGTATGATGGCCCTACGACGAGGTAGGCGAGGACCGAAATTCCTCGATGATACGAGACAATGACACACGCGAAGATATAACAATATCGCGCTATTCGAGGCGCTAGCAAAAGAAGAGCGTGTGGCGGTGATTTATTTTTCTCGATAAAAATACATATCGCGGTCATAATGAGCAAAAATACCTATACAAATACAAGTGGAATTTTCTCGGAAAAATTTGACGATTTTTTGACGCGTTATTTACACAACACGATGGCGACGTAGGTTTTTAGCTCGAAGGAATGCATAATATTTTTTCGTTGCAAGGAAATGATGTCGCTGTCGTAGTTTGAAGAAAGGAAAAGCTGAATACGATATGTATCGAGTGTTTCAAGGCCATCGCTGGCTGGCTTGAACTATCAGTCGACGACAACGTGAATCCTCAATTTAAATTGAGTCGGGGGTAGAGGGAATGGTCAATTTTACACGTCGACGATTTTCAATCTTACGTTACGATTTCCTGTTCCTGTGTTCAATGCTGTGTCCTGTGTGAAGTGGTTTTTTCGGATGGAGGGTCGACAGAACGAGATGGTTCGGTGTCATCGAGTCGACGATACTCGTACGACCATATGAGGAGTGGATATGGCCGAATGATGCCTTCTTTTGATCACTTTTTAAGCAGGATGGCGAGAAAAAAAATTTCTTTCTTCAGAATAAATTATTCACCAAAGGTGCGTATAAAGGCAAATGCAAAAACTTTCGGATATTTTCAATTAGTTTTTTTTTTCCAATAAAATGTCTTTCCATAACACGTTAACGTCTCTTCGAAGCTTTATTAAAATATCTCAGGACCTTGAAAGAGGGAAGAATATACTCGACGCCGTGCCTTCCTCTTCAAAACACGTGTCTGTCAATATACTCGTACGAACATGGAGGCACTGCTGGATACATCAACGTCTCATTTTCTTCATACATATATGCGAAAGCTAAAATGACAACGTTATGAGATGAAACCGAAGGTAGAACGAAAACCTTGACGTGATGTTATTTTGATTGAAAAACACTTCTCGCATTTATAAATTTAGTACGATGACTTAGTCGGCACTCTACGTGTGAGTGAGATTTATACTTAGACTTACGTACAGGCGTGTAAATATAACTCGATACGTTGCGTATTAAAACCATTATCGCCCTTGTACCTCGTGGTAATAATCGGTGCATTATCGTAATTATTTGGCCATTTATTCAGAAATAGTAATTCTGCGCTATTTATATCGATGAGATGGTTGCGAAGTTGTAGCGGTGTTTTTTCTCCCTCGCGGTTTTCATATCGCTGACCTTTAGTACGCGCGATCCGATTGATCCTGGTGTGATCATCGGCCTTTTTTAGAGGTAAATTTTTCATAATTTTTTAGGAAATTATCCGAAATTATACTTTCGTTTTGAAGATTGAAGCAAGATTGAAGTGTGCATTAAAAAATATTTGGAAGTTGAACTGAGGTGTTTTCATATTTTTAAAAAATTATTTTGTTCTGAAATGTTACTCAGAACGTTGGTGACGCATTTGTATGAAAATTATAAGTACGCGCTTTGAAAATTGTTTGCCAATTTTCGTGAGTATTATCTCAAAATTTAATGATTTTTTTTTTCATTTAGAAATTATGAAAAATTTTTGTTTTTTCTAGGCTCATATACTATTTGAGAAGTTTGCGAGGATTTGAAAAAAATAATGGAAGAAAAAATTATCAGAAAATTTTTTCAAAACTTTTGCCGAAATTGCTGGAAAATTTTAAAAAAATTGTGAATTTTCCTTGTGAAAACGAAATTTCTTGAAAGAATCTTCCATTTAAATTTTGTGAAAATTTCTGCAAAAATTTTGTGAACTTTAGCATATGGTTTTGAAAATTTTCAAACCAACTTAATGAGATGGTAGGATGTACTTATATTTTTAAAAAAATTTTGCAAAAAAATTCTTACAGGTCAGTAACGGTTTTTATGGTTTTAAAAAGTATTGTAGAATTGAGTGTGGAATTTTTTGAAGGTTTTTACCTAGGTTTCCATTATTAGTACCTACAGGAGTCCAGAATTACTTAGATTATTTATTCCATATCTGGTGTTCAATTTATTTAAATTCTGTGTTTTAAATTTTAATTGCTAAAATTGAATTCAGAATTTTGTCAATCAAAATTTTGCTTTTAATCATGCATTTATTCGGAATTTAGGATTTAATTACTTATTTAGAGTATGAGTTTTGATTATTTTTTCAAAATCTGGAATTTTATCATTCAAAATCTGGGTTCGGATTATTTATTTTGAATCTGGGATGATTAGCCCAGAATTTGGTCATTTGAATTCTGAATTTCAATTACCTATTCATTCAGATAAGAGGATTCAAGATATTTATTCTGAATTTGTATTACGTATTTTTCAATACCTGTGATTTCGATTATTTAAAAAAAATAAAAAATAAAAGGATCATCCAGAATTTGGTTATTTTTATATTCCAAATTTTTGTGTACATTAGGGTGGAGTGAAATAAAAAGCATACCTGGGATTTTAATCAAATTCGGTGAGGTAGTTTACTTTGAGTGGGGGACGTTCCAAAAAAATTTGAGCCCATTAAGTACAAGGGGAGGGGAGCAGGGGGTCCCCAAAGTGCACCTCCTTTCGAAAAGAACGCTGTTTTCATTGGTTCCAATCCAGTCAAAATGGGGCGAAAAACCCTTTTTAGTACTTAAAAGGTGCAATTTGAGTTTCTGCATCTTTCTAAACCACCGCCATCTTTCGTGGATCAAAACCCAGACTGCTACCAGGGGGTCGAAAAGTTGCAGATCGCGATATTATCGTATAACTGAAAGACTTTCATGTGGTGAAAGAGTCATTGAAAATGGTCAAATGAAAAAACTAATCGCGGATTCGTGTTCAGCAGGTCAAACTATCCCGATTTAGACCCTTCAAACGATTGTTTTGTTCGAAGTTGAGAAATTTCAATTTCTCTCATTTTTCATTTTTTTCCAAATTGAACTTTTCTTAGAAAATTAATTTTTTCA